>JAQIWN010003786.1:0-12384 GCA_034699025.1 Entomobrya cf. arborea Gr-Col-00668
GTAGGCTTGTTTTATATGTTTTACGTATACAATTATCATTGTCCTCGATTATAAAATTATTCTGTCCTTGGTAAGTTCCAATTCTATAGAAAAGTCATAGTTTTTTTGATATAGGCAAAACATCGGTAAGTTGTATTTTCTAAACCATATATGCTCAAAATTATTAGAAATTAGAAGTCAGAAATAAAAGCTTATTCTGCTTTAAGAAAGAAACAATTGGGTTTTTTTATAAATTTAGTCAAGGTATATTGGCATGCAATCAAAGTTATTGCATTTAGAAGTAGAGAACCCTACACTTCTCGTAATTATACACATCATCATGAAAAGCCGAATCCAATATTAATCAAATAACTGATTTTGTTAAACAGATAAGAGAATTTATTTGCTTAAATGTTTTCAATCCAAAATTCAATTCAATTCGATTTTAAAAGTTTAGTGTATATCAAACGAGTGGTTAAGGTCCAGCAAAAGTGCTTTCGTTGAAAAAAAAAGATTGCCTATTTAGCTTTTGTTCAGCAGTAGTCTATAAATCAACTGTTTACGTATGAAACTAAATTGCAATAAAATTGGTTTAAAATATTTACGAAATATCTCCCATGTTCTTAGAATCCATTAAATGGCTATGGTTATATATACAAATATAAACGTATCACAACGTTGATTTTGAGCTATACTTTTAAGTTTATTTTCTTGGTGATTTAAGAAATAGAACTTTCCTTGAAAAGCTAACCATTTTTTTCATTGCTACCTAAAGATACGCAAATTTGCGTATCTAAAAGTTACTGGAAGTTATATAAAAGTCATAATTATAGAAACTAATTATTTAATTGGACTTTTAAGATAACTAAATATCAGTCAAGGCCCACGTATCTATATAGACACGTGAAAAGTCTAAATAGACACGTGACGTTTTTGGTGCAAAAATTGGGGTTTTTTGTAAATTAAAATTCTAAAAAAAGTTGGCGAATCTAAACTCATTAGTTTCTTGAAGTACATGAGTACGTACACTTTCAGTGCAAAAAGCAAAAAATTCTACCGGTAGGTTTTTTCACTACTAATTTTCAAAGTTTGGAAATTTTTGAAAACTTTGGAAATTAATATCTAAAAAACTGCTCAACCAATTTTTTAAAATTTTGAACTAAAAGATAAAGCTGTTCTTTCTGATCATATTTGGCATTTAAAAAAAATTATTTCGTCATTTGACACTTAAAATTTAATTAAAACCAATCAGGTAAATTTATTTTTATTTATTTATTTTTCCACGTGTCTATATAGACATGTCATGTGTCTACCTAGTTCGTACCAATGCCATTCCTGATAATTAAGACTAGAAATTGAAGAATTCTGTAAATATTTATATTGAACAAAGTTTCATCTTAAATTTCATGTAAAACATTAACATTTTAAGCAGCAGTGCAACGAAACATTGTACCTACACTCCTAGTGAATAGTTCAAACTAGTACTGCAATAGAAATTTATTAAACTTCACTTTGATCTGAATTGCGAAATTAAATAAATTTTCCTGTGTATGTAGTGCAATAAACTGACATGTCAAATAAGCCAATACGCATTCACTCAAATTTGCAAAACGACTTTTAATGGAGATTGCTCAGTCAATACAAGATAACTAATAAGCAAATATGGGATGGGTATTTTAGAATCAATAAAGTTTCTAAATATGCCTTCATTTGAAATCATGGCATTTTTACATAAACAAAATTGTAAAAATTCTAACATTTTTGGTAATAATAGTGATAATTCGGGTTTTAACCTAAAAACCATAATGTAGATTGATATAAATTTGACATATTAATAAGTTAAAAGGCAATCAGTACTATAGCATACGTAGCATCGAATTACTGCTCGTTTCCTTAAACAAAATAATTTTATTCCTACCGTTTTATTACAAATAATTTTTTCATTCCAAAAAGATGGAATATTGAGTAACGATTTACCTAGTTTTGGTTTGTAGTTTGACTTACTTATAAAATGGTTATGTTATTATCAAAACCGAAATCATGCAACTGCAAAAATGAATTCGTTTATGCTAATTGGAATAATACTAAATAACAAAGTCAAAAAAATTAATAATGAATGATAGATATAATTGAAACCCTGTTTAAAATCCCGAAGAGATTACAAAATTTAATGCACCATTGAAATTGCTTGAACCAATAAATGCTTCGTTTTTTTAAAGACATAATATTTCGTATCGAGAAACTCATTTTGATTGAGAATTACGCTAAAGAAAATATATTCATTCGATTAGAACCCTATTTTTTCTGATGCCTTTAAAACACATTTATCATAAATTATTTCATTAACCTTTCAATAAAATTTTTTTAATGTCCGCTTGGAATTCTAAACTTGCAAATGATTATTTGATTTGCAAATTTAAATTAACTTTATTTCTTCGTAGTCATTTATGACACTTGACACTTGGAAGCAAACATAAACGGGAAAAATTTATATGGTATATTTAAAATTGGTTATTTAGCATTCCTGATCAAACTTGTAACGAAGCATAATCTAATATTGCAACACACATATTTAAAGCTCAATATGGTTATAATTGAAAAAAAATTCTGACAAATAACTGCACAGAATTTCAATATGTTTTACAATAAAAGCACAAAAAGATAATGCTTTCCTTATAAAACCAGGTTTTAGATGATATAGTGGACTCAAAACCACAACATGAGTTCTTTGTAAACTTGACTTATCTATAAATTCTGAAATAAAAATTATTAAGAAATATCTATTTTTTTAAATATCGATACTAAGTCCCTAATATTCTCAAACAGTGTAATGCTAAGTCAAAAAACTACAATCTAAAAGGATTTGACAAACATTGCATCAACGGAAAATTATCGAGTTGAAATTTTTTAAGTTGTATTTAAATGATAAAATACTAGCACATTTTAAAGCTCCAATTCAAAATGAATTTTTTGATCAAGATATTGATAAGATTTTTTACAACAGGTTCCAAACTTATGGTTTTATTTCTCTGAAATCTCATAAATATTAAAGCTATTGTGAATCAATATGTCAATTATAGCATACTAAGTACTAAAGATTTACTTACTCAAATTTTAAAAGAATTTTTCACCCTTTTCCCAGAATTTTTTCACTTTAATCGTATCGTATCTTGTACTTTACGGTACACGGTTTTTACTAAATTTTAAATTGCGTTTATTAACATTTTTAATGTAGATAATAGAATTCGTGTTTTGTTAATTAGTGAAATATTTCTTATTATATAAAGAGCAAATTAGAGGGGCTATGCAGATAAAAGGTTTACAGTTTAATATTATTTATTAATTAAATTAAATTTCAGTTGAATTTAGAACAACAACTTCGTTACAATTACAACCAATTTTTTTTATTTTAGTTATGACGTGCTGTATTTTTGTAATACAAATATTCCATACCACATCCCAGCGTCCAAAAATGTTATTCCGTAATTCAATTAAAATGCCAACTATTGCAATAGACCAACCTCCACCCAGAAATACAAATACGACAAGAATATTACCTGACATGTTTGGACTTTTGGGGATAACGTTATCATTTCCATGAACTAAATCAGATCTATTAATAAATTTAGGCCACCACTCTAATAAGCCTGTATTTGGAATGAAGGAAATTCGTTCAAGTATTGAGGAGGGTACATATGAACTATAATACTTAAAACCTATTTCTGGATATGTAAACGAATTGCTACTAACGTCAGAATGTTTTCCAGATTTTCTAAGAGATCTGTGTGAAATTTGTGCCAAATAATTTGGTAAAGCCCAAGCAGTTCTGGTACAAATGTTTAAATCCTCGGTTATAATATCCTGTTGTTTTTGAAAGAAACGATCTACCAAGGATCTTCCAAACGCAAGAAGTTTAATAGCTTTAAAATTAATTAGTCGAACTTTAACCAAATCATCTAAAAACTCTAATGGCTGTCCTATTGCTTTTATTATTTTAGGATGCATTTTAGAGTAATTTGTAAGTTTTATTGTGTCCACAAGCAAAGAATCCAACGAATTTAGTTCAGCATAACCTTCAAGTCGAAAACTTTTATCTTTACAAATTGCAAATTCATATTTAGTAAAATACGTTTTAGTCACAGAGCTGCATATCATACGCCAATTACTAAAATAAAAGAAATTTAGAATTCGAGTATATACAGTGACATTGTCCTCCATAATTTCGTCTATATTGTAGTATGAAATCTGCCCCCGGGGTAGCACAATTTTGTAAACATTCTCACTTTTAAATGCATTGCTAATCACCAAACCTGCTAGAAGAGTTCCACTCATTAAAAACCTCATTTGTTGCTTGGTATCATAATTGTCTGGAAACGGGTTACCTTGTTCCACCAAAACTTTATAGGTGCTAAATGTGCGATTCATCAGACCAATAGAAAACTTGTTTATAGTAATTGATAGCACAATAATTATTACCAAAATAAATACCCAAACCTGCCACTCGAAAACTGATAGAAACTGGACAAATGGAAAGGGCTCAATCCCACGTGAGCCACAACTGACAAAATGAAGCCTTCCAAACACATTTTGTACCCTTATCGCAGTATTGTAATTTGAATCCTCAGTGTCCCAAATTACAATTCTTCGTTTGCAAGACGATAAAAAATCGTGTCCATAAAAAGGTTTCCCTAAGCTTGCATTCCCCAAAAAGTCGATATATATTGATGCGTAGGCAAAGCCAAGCCATTCTAATTTATCGGATGAAGTCTTCAACTTTTGTAGATTTTTGAGTGGATGTTTAACTAATCCAGCCTCCTTGTCAGCAAAGTACGCAATTCTGTGAGTTAGTTTGTAACTAGAGGTGTACGATTGCACAATTTCGCCTGGAAACCCAATATATTTTTGAGTTTTGTCCACAGCAGCTAAGTGATCAAACGACAAGTGGTCTAGTTTTACCGGATATATGTTAACGTACTCATCACAATCTGGACAAGGATACAATACGTTTAATCTTTTAATGAAGCAATTTAAATTGATTTGGACTTTTCGGATTTTCAATTCACAGCTAATGAGTCCAACAACTTGCACGTGATTCCAAACCTTAGCACTTATTTTTTCTGTCATATAGTGAGATTTTTTTAAAGCCCAAAACGCCAAATATAACTTTTCGTATTTGTCTTTTCTTTGTTCAATATCGACCAATATATAAATTGGTGGCCTTAAACTAGGCAAAGTGTTCAAATGATTCATTATAAGGCTATCAAAAACTTTAGTGGGTTTGCCGAGACGTAGTAAAGTATCTGGTATGAGTAAATCGATATTCACTTCACATTGCCAAGGTTTCGAAGTCAAAATAAAGTTAAAAGAACTAGGATCAAGACAGCTGTCACTGTTGGCATCAAATGGCCAAAGTGAATAAACATATTTAAGTAGGGAACAACCATTATCACTAAAAAACTCTTGTTTAGGTAAGTTGATAGAAAAATTGCCATTACGTTTAACCACCATTTCTTTTGGGATCCAAATCCAGTCGTGAGAGATTTCTGTTTGGGCACTTTGCTCAGTTCCCATATATTCTTCATTATATCTTCCACTATATTTCACCTTTCCGAAAGCTAATTCAAATTGTCTTAGAATTACTGGGAACTCAATAGACGGATATATATCAATTCCTTCGAAATTGTTAATCACTATCAGGCAGTTATCATGCATGAAATGTTTCAGAATTGAAAACAAGTTGTTTACAGTTTTTGAAACCATGGGCGTGTTTTCTGAAGTGAGAATATTTTGAATAATATCTACTTCGTCTTTTGACCAAATCAAGTCTCTAAGTGTATATTTTGAAACAATTTTATCTGACCAGGACATAGTTCTCAAAAGTTTTGTAGTAATAGTGTAATCAAAGTTAGTGGTTTGGTTAAGTCCATATACGGACAGTTCAAGCGATGAAAATATCGTAACAAGAATGTACAATAAATCTTCTAAAGCAAAAGCTTTCATTTTAACAAAAATTACTAACAAAACTTGTATTTCGAAATTTTGTTTAAATATGTTTACTCAAAAGTTAAAGATTGAAAACGTTTCTGTTGGTAACCTAAACTAAATTTATTATTTAATTTACTTTTTTAAAGTCGTGTGATTAAGTATAAAAATTTACAGCAATACGTTTCTAACAACAACACGATTTAAAATATTTTTCGACAATAGACAAGATGATTTATTTTGAAACGATAAAGAAACTACTTTTTTGTAAAATCGGATCGTACACATCTCACATTGTACTTGATTTTGTGACAATTTTGGCTTGTAACACAATTTTTAACATTTTTACTACAAACATTTCTTTACCTTTTGTTTAGTAATATTTTATTTTAAAAGACAAGACCAAATTTCAGATGAAAACACTTTTTATACTTAACTTTATTTGGCTTGTGTTTTACAATTTATTTTATTGACTTTATCCGAAATTTGGTTTTCAGGCTGCTCAAGCTCTAGTATAGTACTAAAAAATATTTATTGGTGTATTAACCTTTAAGCAGAAGGAATTTTTTAGTAATCTGAAAAATTCTCAGAAACCTTCACTTTTTTAAAATCATGTTTTAAATATTTTGATAACTGCAATTGTAACTATTGTCAGTGTTCCTGGCTAGTTTGTTGTGGCAACTGGTAGTCTACGTGGAAATATAATGGTGTAATAAAGAGTGGCTATTTTACAAATGTGTTTTTTTGGAAAAGCGGAAACATTTTTAATAAGCTGAGATGTTTGTTGTATATTAATTCCTAGCATGCAATTTATTTCAGTTAATTGAAAAGTTGTTTTGTTTGATATGTTAGACAATTTTCACAATATTCTTAAACTTCTTAAGCGATTTAACTTTCTTACTCATATTGATTTTTTCAGCTTAGAACTTATTTGATTATGGAAAGGAATAATAGACATAAATACACTTTATACAAAACATATACTTACAATATAGACTAATATTTAATGTAGCTTGGAATATCTACGAAACAAATCAATAAGTCAACTGAATTAGAAAAATGTAAAACGTATGAAAAAGTCAAAGAGGTTTCTAAATGATTTTAACGTTTAAAAATAATTTGTTGCACTAAAATACAAGGTTAATTGCAAGAAAAGTTATATTAGTCAGTTAAGAAATGAATACCTTTAAAGTGATTCTTTTGAAATTTTTGTGTCACCGAAAAATGCCCACCTCTCTGTTAGAGTTGTGTGTCGGACAAATAAGCAAAATGCGATAACTTTAATAAAACGACCAAAAATTCAAATGCTTTTTGACTCAAGCTTTTTATATAACTTGGATCCAATTGAATTTATAACTTGTTAATAAACAGTAAAAATCATGAAATAAATGCTCGGGGAAAAGTGTATAAACAAGAATATTCATCACAAAATTATGTAAATTTCCATGGTCGTATTTATTGCAAGAGAAGTCAAAGCATTCCTAAATTTTGAAAATTCTTGCAAAATTGTGGCTTTGAGTTTCATTAACTTTTGCTACGACTGTCCCGAGTATTTCGATTGTATGCATGCGAATGATAACAAACTTTCCTAAGATTATATTTGATATGATGGACGAACTGAGATTAAAGATTACTTTTACAAGATACAGGAAGCAACTGTTATCTTCATTTTTTACTACTTCCTACTAAAAGCCTCCTCAATATCTAACTCAGGATGACCGGAATGGTGGTCAAATTTCATAAACAGGACAGATCTTACCATTTACCTAAATTTCATAACCCTACTTCCTGTAAAACCGAAAATGTCTGGAAATATTCAAATGGTATTTCTATTGTTGGCTTTCGGATTGACGGCTGCACAAACTTTTATGGTTTCTGAGATACATTGGTATATACTTTTAAACGTACATACCACATTTCGGTTAGTTTCAAAAATTTATGTTTATGCACAAAACGATTCAAAAACCTTTTAAGCTTCTAGCTTGCTAATTTTAACTTGTTAAATACGTTTGAAAAACATTGATTACCTACTTTGGTTGTTAAATTAATAAATTCAAATGTGTTTTTAAATAATACAGTGTAAGCTCACGGGCACGAATGACAAACTTGTGCAAAATATTGCTCGTTTTTAAGTTAAGATTTCTGATAACAGCTGTAAAGTCAGTCAACTCGAGATAGCGATGATGCGGTTGTTGTTATCATCACTTTGAAATGTTACTGGCACAATTTTAACGACAAACCGGTACAAACTTGGTTTAAATTGTATAAGTTTTGCCCTACTTTGTTATTAATCAATCTCTTTAGAGTACTTAAATTACAATGGAATAATAAGCATCAAATTGTATACTTGTAGCAGTTTTATCATTTCAAAAGTTAACATCGAAATCAAGATGAAAACTTTTATGGGATTATTATATTTGTGTTCCGATGGATTATCTTATCAATGTTTTAACCAAAACGTCAATACAAGTGAATTTAGTATTGCGTGCTTGTGCCGCTTGTTCGAATACATTACAGTATCAGACGGAATTTAGGTCAAATAATTTTTCAGTTAAACCCAAAACAAATGTTGGATGATAAAATATTTGACTACAATACAGGTTAGCTATACAATTCAGCACAAGGAATACTCCGATTCCATTAGGCTGCATAGTTGAGTTTAAACTATGCCATTTGTAAAAATGTATGTCTTTTAAGCATTTTGAGCAACTGTTAAGAATCGTTTTTATAATAAACTATGGCGCATAATGAATTAAAATTGCACAATTTCAAAGAGCACATTAGGAAAAATTTGGCCGAGCTCTTGCAATGCACGGAAGTTAATGTGAAATTGCGTGCAATACTACTACAAAATGGAATTATTACTGAGGAGGAAGATCTTAATCTGGTAAAATTTGGCTCTCATTATGCATATTAAATTTATAAAAATATACTAAATGTTTTATTTAAAAATCTAATTTTAATTTAGAAAGGACCAAACGTAAATAAGTTCCAGGCAGCGAGTATGTTGTACGAATTAATTAAAACGAGAGAAGAAAAGGGATTCATATTTCTAGTTAAAGCACTCCGTGAAACAAAACAGACTGAAGCATACTCTATTTTAGCAAAAGCGATAATCACAGACAATGACGTTGGCTCCAAAAACACAAATATTTGTGAACCTTATAATGACAATGCTTGCTGTGAATTGGATTTTTGTGATATTAGATACGCCAAAAATGAGATCTCTGATTCGGATTCGATTGAAATTAAATTTAGGATACCAGTTGGTTGCTGTCGTTCAAAACGATTTAAACGCTTGTTTTCCTTTGTGATCGTTATGGCGGTAGTAGTATACATGGCGTTTGTCTGGGCTCATTATATAATCGGAATTTGACTTTGTGAAAATACTTTGTGACACTATTGGAACCCTAATAAATAATATTACAAAACAAAATGAATTGAAGTTTTGTCATCTCAAAAAGGCAATTTTAGTTATTTTGCAGTAAATCATTTCAAATGGACATACAATTTTTTTGTGTTAGTAAGTAAGGTAGAAAAGATTGTATACGTACAACATCAACGAAAATAACTTTTTATTTATTCAATGTTAAAGTACTGATGACCATCATTACGGAGTTTGTGCCTTAATATCAGTAAATATTAGATATAAATGAGCAAAATTAAAACTATCGATAAAAAATATATTTTTTTACAAGATCTAATTAAATTGCTTCTTTACTGGTTTACGCTTAGTCTCATTACTTAAATAAAACTCTACAAGAGAATTTTCCATGTAATAAAATCAATACATTTCACTAACGTACTTTATTACTGCTTTGTTTGAAGCATATCTGGTTCCAGGTAAAAGCTTAAAAATGAGAACAGTGTAAAAATATTTCAGGAGAGAATTTTCTCCAAACAAATGCGTTTGCTTCACAACTATTTAGTTTGAAGATTTATTTGACTATACGTTCTAATTTTACATTCGTATAATTTTTTGTGATGTATTATTTAATATGTTAATATTTTATTATGAAGACTTCCTGTTATAATGCTTGCTAGCAACTTACAAAGTTGCATGCAAATTTTATAAAACTATCATGATAGATCAATTTCGCTAAAAGATCAGTCAAGGTATACTAAGAAGTTTTTGTAATAAAGAATTTGAAAATTACGGAAACATTATTCACCAACCAGCAACTAGAAATAAAACCACATAAAAAGCAAAATTGATATACTCATTTGTTATATCTCCAGAGAAAATATTATCGAAGTAAAAATTGTTGAACCATAGAGCTGTAAATATCTCGTCAAATTCATTTTTTATGCCTTAGTGGTACCATGGTTGGATATTGTTGCATTGTTTTTAAACTAATTTAAAGCAAGCACATAAATAAATATTATCAAGCAATGTATTTAAATTTATACTAGAATACTTTTAAAGTTCAGATTTTCTTGATTTTTGCATTTGATTTCGAGAAAATTCACAAAATTTATTTAAAGTTTACAATAAGTTTACTTTTTTTACATAGAGTGATATATATTTGCTTAATTATCTGCAACAGCCATATACGTGCACACCTGTATATGAGATAATAAATTTATATATTCAAACCTTTTTTGGTTAAAAGGTCTATTCTTGAACAACAAGATATATACATTATCAAACTATGCATGAAATATTGTCGTATTGGAATCTTTTTGATTCCTTTCCGCCTTCCGCTTGTGTCGTGTTTTTGACCAAGCTAATGAAATAGCTAGGCTTTTATATATTAATTAGTCTAAGTCTTATGCAAGCGTTGGACATGCGAACCTAGACTTAAGCTTTTCCATTTTTATAATAATAAGGTTATACAATAAATTTTTCTCGTGCAGGATATTCTTAGGACAAAGCAAAAACATCAATATTTTAAGTCAAATGGATTTTTGCTAAACTGCTAAAATTAAAATTTATGAATTTTCAAATGTGTTTTGGCTAAATATATTTTGAATTGTAAATTTGCTCTAATATCAAAAAGTATATTTTCAAAATTATTTCATAATTCCATTTTTGGATGATTTACCCGTGCCAAAATTGTTGCTTAATAATCATTTCCAGAATTTTTCTTTAGTTTTTATGCTATAACTTAATGTTTTACCTGAGCAACGTAATATATTCCCTTAAGACGCATTCAAACCACCCAACACTAACTATTCATACTTTCACCAAATCAAACCATTTATTCAGCATGTCCCTAAAAGAAGCCTCACTTAAAGTGCACCACATTGCCCAAAATAATTTCCCATGCTCCTATTTTGTAGACATCAAACAAAATGCCCTAATTCCTCATCCAATCTACAATAAAAGATCCCATCACAGTTATCGAATGCTAGTATTCTTTGGAGTCATTGTCGGACTACCAATCCCATCATTCTATTTACTTTGGCTTTTCATCTATACCAATTCTGCAACTCAACCCGACTACTTTATCCAATTCACTGTGTACACAATAGCTTCACCGATGCTCATTGTTTTTAACTACTGCAATTACATCATGGTTACCCGATGTGAAGAAAGAATCTACCTTGTAAGTCAAGCTTGTGAAATATATCGGTATAAAAACTCGTGTAGTATTTCTACCAAACTTGGAAAATACACAGTGAAAGAACTTTTCATTTACACGCTTTCCACAGCCTTTTTAATTCTTGCAATAGGTGTGTTTATTTTCCCTTTTATACTTTCGATTGACCCAATTCAGCTTACTTTATGAAACAGTTTACCAGTAAAATTATTATGTTCAATACTTTATGGACCTGGTAGCGCTTTACTAATTTGGTATCTACTTTCATCACTGTTTATCTACATTTCAGCTTTAGAAATGGCTGAATGTTATTCTCGAAAACTGATTCTAAATAAATATCATCTCCTTACAAAGGAGCTCTTACCTTCTTGGAAATTTCCCAAATGTTATAATCGATATCAAAAAACCCGAATTTTATTTGATCTCGCTGGAATCGCAATCGAAAAATTTACAGCTGTATTAATTTTCATTAGAATTTTGATTGGTTCGATTACAACGACAGGGGCAATTACTTTGTGGTCGAAAGTTGATATATTTATATATTTAATTTAGCGATTGCTATGTTAATTTGTATTGTAATTGCAATTGTTGTAACTAGCTAGGCGGGTGTGCCATACAACAATGTAATGCGATTTAAATGGTTATGGAAAAATCAATTGGTGAAAAAGTATGATCGAATGTTGTTAAGGGCGGCGAGACACTTTGGTCTAGACATGGGGCCGTATGGAATTTGCACTCCATTATTGGGACCACTTATTTGTGAGGATATTGTGAGGTGCGTATGATCATGACAATGATCATGCCGAATGAAAACAAAATTGTAAATACTTTACGCACTTTTAGTGCACTTGTACTCAAATTAATTATGATAAAAAATTTA
>JAQIWN010003787.1:0-12383 GCA_034699025.1 Entomobrya cf. arborea Gr-Col-00668
AACATTTAGATCCGAGTCCAAAATTTGATTGGTAAATGTATACGGAATATGCAAATGCATATTTTCCCGATGTGTAGTCATTATATAAAACATTTTAATTCAATTATGGTACCTGATTGTCACTCTTGTCGGCATTTAATTTTCGGAGGTCAATTTCAGTTAATTTGACAGACTTCAGTCATGGATTGAATTATGTAATTATTTCCACCCATGTTTGCTTTTGAAAAGTGGATGATTTTAGAGTGGTTGTCGATTTAGCAAAGTTCGTTAATTTAGAGAGATTATAGCATGACAACGAAGTAATTGAAATTGCGTCACAGAAATGATGAAAAGTTCCAGAACTTTAATTCGTATTGGTAAAATAATGTCTTGAAAAATGAGAGTTGTCCAAGTCATTGTATAACTCTTTCACAGTTACTAAATGACTAAGAGTTTAGATGAGAGACACATTTGATTATTTTTGTGCTTACATATGAGCATGCTTTCAACTAGAGTGATGGATACAATGATGATAATGTTGACTATTATGACTATGACTAGGCGAATGGAAAGAAATGAACAACCTTGAATGTGAGTAGATTATGTTTCAAATTACGAGATTCAACACTTCATACTTCATTAATGCCAGCAAAATATGTACTCAACCGAAATCATTGTCAAGCAAAACCATTAAACGCATACATTCAAACGTCTGGCTGCTTTTTCATCACTTTTTTTGTGTATTTTCATCACACCAACCCATTTTGAAGATGAGCCAACACTGAATATATAAACTAGCTTATTACCGTCACGATTTGGTCTATTGAATTGTGAAAATGAAAATGACTTTTAGCGTGTACCCCATAACCGAACTCAAACACCGAACGTGTTATGTGACGGACGGTCTCACAATGCTACTGGCGATGAATTTAACATGCCATGAGTAGCTTCAGATTTTCCAGAAGCCAAATTTTTCGCTTTGCTTTTTAGTTTGAAATTACGTAGATTATTATGCTTTGCTTGGCACATGTACGATTATAAATATCTTAACGCCTCGCTACACGCTATTCAATTCAGTACAAAAGTTTAGTTCCTTTTTTCAACAAATTCAATTAGTTGTACATGCAAATTTTTTGTCCCTTGCCACTTGCTTGCTGAATATAATTCTACTTTTTAAGCAATTAGTCATCTTAAGAAAATATCTACTAGTTCGTTCTTAAAAGTACTTACATTACCTTTCAGTCTCTGTTAGTATGGTCATAAATCCGAAATTTGGTTTAAATGAATACATTCAACTTCTGTCTCAGAGAATTAGACGCTGAATTCATTGACGACGCTGCTGCGCTGCGCTCTATGAAGTAGATGTAATTATAAAACTACCAATGGATTTGATCTCTGTAGCAAAAGATATCTAGCATTACTCATATTGAGATGGACGGCGTTAGACTGATGCTTCTTACATGGAGTATTTCGAATTGCAATTTTTGATAATTCGAGGTCCAGGTTATTTATAATTAGAAGTTTGTTTCGAGAAACCAAGTTTTTTTTACTTTATGCTTTTTATGGAAGTGCATACAATTTCATTGGTTTATTCACCTTTTGACTTTGATTCTAATAAAACATAAATAAGGAAAAAATGAGCTCAATCAACTTTGTGTAGTCACAACAATCAACCATAATCTATCCAGTAAATCTTCTGGTTGTACAAAAATTGTACAAATAACGGCAAAACAGTGTAATAAACTTAGATTTATATTTAGTATCGTTTTACACACTTTTGTTTAAAATTGAATGGAATATGGTTTCCCGTGTAGACAAATAAAGTTGATTGCATTTTTTTTGGTGCACGTCAGATCTTATATTTTATATTTCCAAGTAAAAAATGTCGCCCACTGAAATACGGAACCACAACTTATTTCATTGCAGTTAATCAATGGGTTCAAGTACACCAACCCCATTTCATTCTTCTACATATATTAGCTCAGCCTGCATCCGCATCTTTTGCTTATATTTCATAACAATAAGGTAAAAAGAAAAATTTAGTAATTAAGAAAAGGTGAAAGAACTGCAGTGAAACCTAGAAGAATGTCGAATGACCACCTTCTAAAAAATCTAAGATGATTGTGGGGACAGCGTGCACAAAAAATGCATGTACAATGATCAAGATAAGTATAATAATATATATGAAAGTTATGGAACAACAGAATAGGAACACCCAATTCTAACCTTTACAATCTACAGTCCAACAAAATACATCATAATCTTATTTCTGCTAATTCGTTTCACTCAGGTCACACATGAATTTACTAATGATCCACGTTCCCTTTTTTGTATACGAAAAGCTATTAATCAATTTCGTCTTTTAGTAAAAAAATGACTTTCCAAATAAATTGGTGAGATACAAACCCTTTTTAAATCCTTCAGTCTGAATCAATTTCTTTATATCTTTTTTTAATCTAATTATTGATTTTAGTACTTTTTAGTTATATCAATAATTTTAGCATAATATATTTATAGATACGTCAAGCAAGCCTGATTAGAAAAGGAAATTAGGTATAAAAATAAATTAATTCTTATAAGAAGGTCAGCCACATTGTCCAGATTTCAAGAGGTTGACGTTGACACGTTTTATCGATCAGTTTCTTTCCAAAAATATGCACCTAAACCTTAAGGCTAAGATATTTCTGTCTAAGCCGTAAGTATATTTGCACGTAATCTAAACTATTATTTGGTTTTACATGGAATTACCTCGTTCTTCAAATAAACACCAAAATATAATATTGAATGAACTGCCAACTCCTTCACAGACTACAAAGAAACTATATTTTCTTTGCTTTGGGCACTTCCACGTAAATGCACTACCTTTTTGTTTACGAATATTTTGCTTATAAACTATAAAATACAAATAAATGTATGTATGTGTCAAGTGCAAGGCTGCCCTTTTAATTTCCTTCCTCTTTGCTGAAAAAACAGAAATATGCAATGTATACCTAAATTATATAGGCCAAAAAAAATGACTCCTTCTTTTTTCATTAATTTTTTTCCAACGATTTAATTTTATGAACTTTCACATGCGTCGAAGAAAAACACTGGAATGTTGTTGTTCTGCTCTAATCTCTTTTCCATCCAAATATTATTATAATTCGAAAGTATAAGCGTTAGGAAAGGGAAAAACAAACAAAATATAATATGAAGAGTGTGTATGCATATATATTACATGTAGTTCTTTGAAATATGTAGCGTGTCTAATTGTAAAGTAACAGCATTTATAACATCATAAAAACGGTAGCTTGGCCATTGACTTACGTAACGTAGTGGATACCGAAACACGCCATATCAACATTACCACGCAGTTGATCCGGATATAAATGTGTCCAGTCACCAGTAAAAAGTTCATAATGAACTTGAAGGGAGCTTTGCTGCTTTTTAGAGTGTTAGTTTTAAACCGAAATTCGATGGAGATCTCAATACCGGGTATTAGAAAGGCCTTTTATATTCTATAATAGTCTTGCGTGGTAATAAATCTTTGTCAAAGAGAGTACATGCATCGCAAAAATTTCCATGCAAAAAATATGTCTATATTCGATTTATAGCGCTTTGTTAAATAAGCTGAAAACTTGTGTATTTTACAAGTACGCAATCAGGATTTACAGATACAGGGTCAGTGCCAAGTGCCAGCGTGGGCTTAAGTGACAAATTATATATACTATTTGCGGATAGTATAAATGAGCCACAAAGGAACATGCATTGGAATTTCTTCGGTTAATTACTTTTGCTGGTTAGAAAATGCTATTCTAATGTTCTTATTTTACTTTACAGGCTTATTTTCTGTGACTTGGACAGTTTTTTAGAAGTCAAAGGGTAGTCCAATAGTAAGCAATAAAACTTTTCCCAGATTTACCTGTTCGGTGGACAAGTGTTATGCAAAAAGGGATTGTTTATGGTTTAAGTATTTTTGCTCAGTTTGAAATGTAAATGCCCGGAAATGAACTTGCTGGGTTGTTAATGGCATGAAAATATAGATGGATGGAAAGACAGGCAGGGGCATTTCGCAGTCACAAGTCACAGGGTACTCTAGCACACGCAAATGCTTGGAAGCTGGTTTTTAAAGGAATATTATACTGTTAGTATTTTTATACATGGTGGATAAATGTGCTCACTTCTTCTGAACTCTGGCCTTATTTAGTCATGGACATGTGACGATAAAAACGGCAGTTGCACAAATTATTTGGCCGTGATACGTGGTCGTGAATTTGGAGGTCAGCACAGTTGAGTGACAAGTTTTTAGAAAAACCAAGTTGAAAACATGTTTTATCAAAGAAAAAGGAGAATGTAATAAAGAATTTTTTTAAACTGCCTAAACTTTTGAGATTTTTGACATGTTTTCCATAATTATTTCGTTACAAGAAATGTATTGTTTAATTTTGAAAATCGAAAATAAAATTAAAAACATGAATTACTAGCATAGTGTTAGTTAGCTTGGGACGGACAAAATTGTTAATCCCGTGAGTTCAATCAATCAACCATGTGTTTCCATTTCATGAGATTACATCTGTTCAACTGTATCCCGTTTTCACGTAACTGAAACTAAAGCACCATCAACAGGGACCACAAAAATACAAACGATAACAAGTAAGTAGCCTAGAATTTGCTGTTTCGATTTGAATTTTCCTTCACTCTCGGATTTAGTAAACGTTCTACTTTAAATCTATACGTTTTTGCGTAAGATAAGATAATATCATGTTAAGTATGGTTACTAAACCCTCAATATCTCGATCACTCAAATTCCATGCAGTTTTTGAAATAAATGGATTTTAATCAGAATCATCAATTTCTTTCACTAAATCCTAAATAAAATCTTCTAACCTTTTAATATATCCCTCATTACAAGATATAAATAAGTAATGCCTATGTTTTAAGATTTCTAAATTTGTAAACTCTTGAACTGTTGCACTCCCACAGTTAAATTCCATCATCACTTATAGCAAGCAACACAGATTGTTTTCGATTTCATCTATATGTACTAAATAAGCAACATACACACCACACCTACACAAATAATTTCTTTGTAAATGGCTCTTCCATGATGCCTTTCCTTTTCAAATTAAGAAACTAAGGCGTGTTGTCATAATAATCATATACGGAAATTATCAATCAATTTTTCTTAAAAACTAATAAAATGAAATTCCAAATGCATGCATTGCATGATAAGCATTTTACGAGACTTGTATGACGGATATTACATTGTTTTGACATCATTGCACTTTTAGCACATGAACCAATCAGGCTTGCACGGTGCATTAGCATCATGCAATTTTATGCGTTTGCATTTTGAATTTAAAAAAAAAAAAACGAAAATGCATTGAATAACGAGTTATAAATCTTCCTTGTTGTAAATTCTTCCGTACTCTCTCATCCATACAAGCAGTATAAAGTACATAGTGATATGAATACTTATATGAATTATGGCTGTTTTTTTTGAATTTTTGATTAATTTGTACTCTCCTCGTAGTCTTTGCTATTGATTTTACGTAAAGTGATCATTTATATCTCATTCCGTTTTTCCATCTACTCTACAGTGGAAATAGTCGTCCTATTTCAAAAACATCTTATGGCTAGATGATTGTACCACTATTGATATTTCAGTTCAGAAAACTAACAAAATATACGATACGAGTCACACAAAACATAATTTGCAGATTATGCATGCACTATACTACCTATGCAGATTGTGCGCAAGATTAGACATTTAACAAAGTTAAAATTCTGTAGAAGCCATGTCATGCAAACACCATATAAAATTCTGATGCTATAGCTGATAACGATAAGTGATAAATAGGATGTATATAGTTTTGTAGTCTCACAAGTTCCTCCATGCATAGATAAGCCTTATAAAGTGTATCTTTTATTGAATTGCTGTATGCTGTCTAAAATATATTTGAAAGTTACATTAAATGCATAGCAAGCGTCCAACCTTTCGTCAAGATGCTAACAACAACAACAATGCTTTTACAATGAGTACTCCTGCTTAAATGGAATCACTGGGTCTATCATATTGTTGTTTCATAAAAATGGCTCATCCTACAAATACTTCAGAAAATTGAAAGGAAAACAGAATTATGCTATGCTTTAAAATTTTTATCTTGCATGTTGTGTCACCGTCATGGTATAATCGTGTAATCATATATTATTTGCACTCTCCTGACATTCTCCTCATTCACTTATAACCAAGTGTTTGCTTGAGAAACGTGATAAATTCTACACAGAGACAGTTACAAACTGTCAGCCATTGTCTGATGAAGACACTCTCATTTTTCTTTTCTAAATATTTTAAACAGTGGGTCCCTGTCTGTCTCAACAACTTGACAACGCCAAGTCTTGGAACTATCCAGGAAAAGACTTTTACAACACACATCGTGCTAAAATAGACACAGTCTCTGACGTCGTGTTCAAAGACGAGCCTGTGGTCTCTCCAACAAGTCTCAAAAATCCCAACAGTGCTACAGCATCAAATTCCAGCAAACTATCAGGAAAAAGTATTTAAAAAAAACGAATTACCAAAATAATTTGTATTATTGACCTCATAAAAATGAAATTCATTTCACATTTGAAACTAGCAAATTAATTACAATTTGATATCTTTGCATTTTTCTAAAAAGGTGGAAAACGAGTTGGAATCGTGATGGGTCTTAAACTTTACAATTTATCGGATAGCCCACCATGTCTCATGGTACGTATGGGTTTGAAATATTTGGGTTTGGAATACGACATTGTTGACGTGGACTTCATGAAAGGAGAGCAATTTTCTGAAGCGTACCTGCAAAAAAATCCTCAAGGCGAAGTTCCCGTACTTGATGATAACGGTTTCTTGCTGAGTGAAAGGTAAAAAGCTATATTCAATACCCAATATATTTGCGTCATAGCACAACCACTGTAAATGCAAAAAATGGTAACATAAATTTCAATTTCACCCTTGACATTTTCGTTTCATCAGTGTGGCTATCCTGCAGTATTTGGCGGATAAGTATAAAGTGGATGAAACATTTTATCCTGCTGACGCCCAGAAGCGTGCAGTTGTCAACCACCGTTTGGCTTTCCACATGAGTACTTATTACAAGGCTATCGTTGATTATGTGGTAAATAAAACTGGATTTTATTGTTCTTAATTACATATACGATATAACTTTGAAACAATGTACTTTGTTTTAAGTAATTAAGAAGGTTCATTAAAAAGTGCATTTCCGGTCACGGAATTAGAACTAACCGAATTTTATGTGTTCCTATTGAACAGATTTTGCCTGCCTGTTATGCTTACCCGAAAACGGAAGCTAATCTGAAAAAGTTGGAACATGCGGTGGAAGTTTTCAACACATTGCTGGCTAGACAAGGGGGCAGTTACGTTACAGGAAGTATGGCCAAATACATTGTACATTTTTTAAAGCATGTTTTCAGTAAAATTCATTTTGTGACTGAATTGTACTGCATTTATCTGATAGGCAATCTGACTATTGGAGATCTTCCCCTTATTCTTGGAACGGTGTGTCTGGAAATTATTTCCTTTGATCTTTCAAAGTACGAAAAGGTGGAGGCCTGGTACAACAATTTTAAAAATAGCCACCCGGAGTTGTGGGAGTATGGGAAGATTTGCCTGGCTGAATTAGCAGAGTTTGTGAAAAGTCCCCCTGACTTTAGCCATTTGAAGCATCCCGTACATCCAACCGATCGTACAGTCGTGGATGCTCCAGCGGCAGAATGAAAACGAATCTATTAATCGTACAGGAGATATGGGACAGTGAGGCATGATGTGTGTGTATATTCCATCCATTTTAAAAAGCACTGCTTAATTTCATTTTGATATTACTCTAAAGTTCTTCTGTGATAAATTCATTTGGTTTTTAAACTTGCTTTATTGAATTCAAAAATATACTTTAAAATTAATCATACTTTAATATCCATTTCTTCCTTGTAAAAGATAGTAATTCAAAAGAGCACCTTAGAAAGATAATTATTTGAGAAAATAAAATTTTCTAGAGACTAGGACAATTTCCCAGTCTATACAAAACATAAAACTTGAAGTTTGAACGTATGAATTATTTTGGTAGACCTATACAGGCGTAACACGTACCAAATAACAAATATCACACCACAGACTTCTACATAAAGTAACATTTTTCTACAACTACGTTGTCAGTTAAGTAACCAAAAACAAGTGACGCACGCATACACAAACAAGTTGGAGCCAGAAAGCTACTGGAAATCAAAACTAATTTCTTAACACTTAAGGCATTGCAAGCTGGATTTTCACGTATCGACCAGCTTTTCTGATTCTTTCCTTATTCTTTTGCTGTTTACCGTTGAATACTCGTTCAAACGTCGGTAGTTTTCTTGTTTTCTTCCCCTGGTCAAGTTTGGTCTCTTCTTTCTTCGGTTTAAGTAAAGCAGGATCCCTTTTCGTTGATCGCTGAGGTGCATCCCCTTTCACTCCAACCGTCGTGTTCACAGAATGTTCTTTTAAAGCTATTTTCTTTCGCTGGTCGGTCAGTCGCCCAGAAACTCTTCTTGGAACGGATGCCGGCTTAACACTTGTACTTGATTTGTTATTGCATCCTGTTTTCAATTTTATTTCGTCATTTTCTTTTCCAGTTGTTATTCTTCCTTGACTAAAAGAGATATAAACAAGGAATGCATTCAATTTTAGTGTAAATGTAACCTTTTGTACAAAAAAAATGTTAAACTAAATTACAAGCCTTACTTTTGAATTAAAGCTGCAAAATTGCTGATAATTTCATTCCTGGCTTTTATGCTACTTTGAATTGTATCTAAAGCCCAGGAACTGACATTTGTAAGCTTTTCCTTCATTTCAAGCATTCGCTTGAAATACATTTTCGCATCTTGCTTATCATGCGACCCCTTCAAAATTGATGACGGATGTTGCTGAGGAAGGGATTTCCGAGGATTGCATGCAAATATGACATAAGGATCCGTTGTGATGTACCCGGAAGACAACCTTGAGTCCTTCTTCATTGCTCCAGTAGTTTGGTGACACGGTGGCTTAAAAGTAGATACGTTTTTCTGCACATTTGTTTTGCACAAAATAGAAAACTTGAAAGTTTCATGCAAAAAATAAAAATAAAATAGGCAGACAACAATATCAACTCAAACCTACATTTTGAAGTCGCTTTTCTTTCCAGTAAGGAAATAAGTGATGAAAGTCACCGTGGAAGGCTTCTGGAAGAGCGCCTATGGCAATCTTTGAGACATGAGTATTGCGCTTGTTCAGCTTGGTGAAAACATATTCCAACTGCGTTAAAAGAAAATCAATTAAAACATTTCATAACGTTATCGTACATAAAAATATCGGTTAACTTCGTTAAAGAAAAACATTTGCTCGTTAATTTTATTTCTTACACGATTTGGGGTAATATTAGACTCTTTATTGGCCTCCAGCCACTCTTCATCTTCAGTGTCCATGTCATACTCCGATTCCCGCGCAGATTCCTCTGAATCACTACTCAGGTCAATCCCTAGGGATTAGAGAAAGCTTATCATGAATCATGATACAAGCTTGAAATGTGCAGCAGCAGTTAAACGTTACGAGCATATTCGTGAATGTATAAATACCCGAAGAAGAGGTAACAGGAAACCGTGGCAGTGAGTCGTCATCATTGTAGTACTGTTTATACAGGTTCTCCTCTTCGGGGACAAGTGAGAATTGAGCCTCTGGCAAGGTTAAGGGTTTGGGGACTTTCGGCCGCACTACTCCAGAATCAGTAATGTCCGGGTAAAGCTTCAACCTTTCCTAAAAAAATTGTACACAAAAAAGTGTCATTGTTTGGTTTTCGGTAACAACAAAACTGTGCTTGATTTCACTATCATCATCAATCATACATACATCATCAAACATCTTACCAAGTTTGCAGAGCTCTTGCTTTCTCCTTCTTCTTCATCATCAAACTGATATTGAGGACAGTCCAATGTCTCCTCAGCCTTGATCTTGTCAACCATTTCCAGCACATTCCTCACATCTTTCACGGGGATTTCCGCAGTTTTGTAAATTTTCAAAGGATACTTCACCTTGCGAAAGGTACCTGATCTAGGTTTGTACGATGACATGATGAACTGCTCAAAAACTCAAGGGAATGGAAAGAAAGATGCCCGAATTTCTCAGCTTTGACTTGAAAAACTCATTTGTTTACTTTTGACTTTTTTTCAATCTGGACGTCTAGTGAGCCCCAGAAAAGGTGACAGCAAACTTCATGTCGTGTATCAGCATCACCACTACCACTACCAATCCAACTATCTGACTAGATTAAAAATCTTCCATGTGCTTTGGCATGTAGTGAATGCTTGGGAGTGAGAGCTTTCATACTTTCAGAGAATATAAAATACAAAAGTTTGTTGATAACGATGTCCCCAAACATGCCAGTTTTTAGGTCACTACAACGATAATGATTTACGTACTACATACTAACATAATTTGTTCCTAGAATGTAGATTCAGTCAATTAGGGTATTCAAAGAGGTGGAAGGGGTGTGTTGGTATTTTGTGTCGTGGAGGGAAAATGGCTATCATATCAGTGAAGATAAAACATACATATGCATGTAAAGCAATCATTTTGAAATTGGATAAAAAATGTAAAAACGATGTAAAAATTTAGATTATAGAAGAGATTTTTAGAATCAAAATTATGCATAATTTTTTAAATCGTTTTTGACTTCCTCGGCCCGGCCGACACTCAACTCAAAAGTCGACGCTCAACCAATCAGCTTTCAATATTGAAATTGTCAACAGAAAAATGCATTTCTTTCTACTGACTGAGCACTGAGGCTCAGAAAAGAGCCACTGCACTAGAGCACTAGAGCCAGCACTCATACTATAACCTAACACTGAGAAATGAATAACCTAACACGGTAAAATGGCAAACCCAACATCCTAAAACAGCAAACCTAACTCACAACACAAACTATAACCTAACACTGAGAAACAGCAAACCCAACTGTCAAAAAAGTATAACCTAACACTGAGAAATCACACAGCACAGCACTCTCACTCTTCCACCTTCTCTCTTTTCTGTTCACTCTTCACTGTCTTTGCCTTGCATATCGAACTTGCTTGCGCTCAGTTTGCTCCACTTTTTTTGCGCTGTTTTGAATTTTTGATGGCGGGGAAGAGCAAGTCCATTTACTTTACCTTGTATGCTTTGTTTTCTTTTTTGCTCTTGTTGAAAAAATGTAAACACGGTGCATGAACAGGGCACAACCTGTTGGTCTGCAAAAATCTGTCAATAGTCTACTGTTGTCAAAAGGAATGGCAGTGATTATCATTTTAATTAACTTTGTAGTTAATTAATGGTTAATTGGTGATATTTTTTAAATATACTTTTTCATTAGGGCATTAAATTTTAAGGGAAGTATAGGTTGTTTGGATGTATACGATAACCTGTGTTGTTGTGTTGTGACTGTTGACTGTTGTGAGAGTGAGAAGTTAACTTTGTAGCTTATCGATCTGTTTTGTTGATAAGTTATTCAACATGTCGGGGTTCAAGCCTCCTAATCCCTCGTCAAAAAATCCCAGAAGAAGGATAACTGAAAACGCGTCAAAATCCATAATTGCTGAGACCCGTGACATTTGGCATTCCACAGCAATTGGAGAAGATATTGGTGATGAGAGCATCACTGATACAAGTGTAGGAGGAGGTGTTTTGCCCCCTGTGACACCAATCGCTAAGCCAAGAGGGGGAGCTGGTGGGGAAGGCAAGATAAGCAAGAAGAAAGGTAAAAGTGATTCAGGCAGAGGTGGCAGTTCAACCAGGGACCATTATTATCCGTCAGATGAAGAGGATAATGGTGGTGGTCGGGGTGCAGAGGGGAATCGCCCAGGTCCAGTGGTTATTAATCCGCCTTCCGGTCACGGTTTTTTGACAACTGTGCTCCAGAGATGTGGTTACATCATAAGGCAGCCTGTCTCCAATAATGAGATGTGTAAGTATATATTTGAAAAATTAATTGCTGGAAGGTTGGTTAACTACTTACTGATGACTGATGGTTAATTATTGTGCTTTTTTATGACTATCAGATCACAATGTCATGAAGTTCCGTCAAACTATGGCCGAGTGGATAACCGAAAATGATCCAGAAATGAGTAGGATTGAAACTGAGACATCGAAATTCTTTAAGGCTCTACACAAATATCTGTCGGAGAAGCCGAACTTTATTGCTGCTATGAAGCCGACTCGGGTAATTTTAATTAAACTTTTAAAGATTATTTTATGAACTTACAGTTTCAAAGGTATATTACCAGATGAGTGACACTGACAATTTTTAAGAACTTGATATACCAATCGATAGTATTCAATGTGCTGAACATTTTTTACTTCGGCACTTCTCCCGGACTCGCACCGTTTT
>JAQIWN010003788.1:0-12382 GCA_034699025.1 Entomobrya cf. arborea Gr-Col-00668
TGTACTCGATTCTGTAATCGTATAAATTGGTTTAAGTCTGGCTCAAATTGCCCCAATTTAATCTTGAGATTAACTTTTTGGCTAATCTTTCGTTTACGATCAAGATCAGCTCGGTTTAGTCGTAAACCGGTCGTAAGTTTCGTATACGATGTCACCCAGCGTGTTCAAAGTTTGGCAGTTGAAGCTAAAGGAAAAGTCAAACAAGATAAAGATAACCCATTTTTGGGTTATGTTGAAAATACGAATAACGGATATTTGGTGTCAGAAAAGAGTAGTTTAAAAACGCAGATGTTGTAAGTGTGCAAACCATTCGTTGCAAGAAGACCCTATATTTATACTCGATTGACTACAACTAGTAGTCTACTTACTTGGAATAAAAAGGAGGTAGTTGAAATAGAATTATAAGAAAATAGTATAACAGACTGTGAAGAACACCAGTAGTATCATATCATTATTTTTATGAGTAGCTTGGACATATGGTCTAGTTTGGGAAAAATGTTTGATGAAAGTTGAAAAATAAGTGAAAGTAGTACGTGACACCACTTTTATTATGTCTACTCGCTATACATTTATAACTTTATGTATGAGTGTATGAAAAGGAATATAATTTTTCCGGGAAAAATGTATCTAAAAGGTATTCTCTTTCTGTACGATCAATGGAGAGTGATAGAAAATGACAACTGACGTCATTTAAAGAAACTACTAAGGCGGGTGTTGGAGAATGGAAGGCTATAGAGTACAGGAATCCCTCATATTGATGTATATTTTCGTGTAACACTTTCTGTACTAATGATAGTACATTCTATACTAACAAGTGGCAATGTTCGTATTTTTGTACTTTCTCTTATAGCTATGAAGTTAAACCTGTCATCATTATGCTTATACTATGAAATTCCACTTGAAAATAGAAATAGTCAAGTGACCATTTATCCTGGAAAAGGAAATAAATGAATTTTGTTGGAAATACAGTTCTTCCTTCCGCAGATTCTTGTGATCCATTTATTGATTTCATATTGCCCCTTCGTACGCCCTATCCATTATTGTAACAGCAAAAGAATCTAAAAGCCTTTCGGTCGGTGCCGTTATTCCTAATATGCCTATTCAGATTGGAATCCTTCGACAATGGAAAAGCAGCAGCAGATGAATGTCGATTTTGTATACTCCATGCTTAAACCATTATAAAAAAGCTTATTTATTATTATTATATCGCTTAGTCTGCATAAGTTATATGCTTATTACACTCACACATAAAGAACTCACATTGTTTTCAAGCAGTTGAGTGTATGACTTGAATGTATGAAATATGTGGACTGGAGTCAGCTAAAAAATGAGATGATGTTAAAATCGTATGGCATTTTTTGGCAGTCCAGTGTAAGTTGTAGTAGCTCTGATGGTGGTAACACCAGAATCCATTACAAGTTGAGGAAGATCTAGACTGGCTACGAACTGCTTTTGAGTGACTTACTGCCTCTTTTCACTCCCACTCTTTTCTCTAGATCCTGTGGTCTACGACTTTCCTCTGCTGGTGTAAGCTTTATATCCACATCATCATGATGATAAGATGATGACGATGATGATGATGGAGTATGCTATGAAGGCATAACAGAGAAAAGTGATTCTCTTATCGTTTCACTTGCATGCACGTTTTTTCATTATACCATGTGTCTATGTATAATAGTACATATTATATCTTACATAGGTCAGGTATGTATTTAAGTATTTATGTATATTGTTGCATACATCAGAAGCATAAAATGTGATACACAACACATTCATTGTAGTGCCTTTGTGCAGAAACTGCAGTACACAGAATCCTCCTAGTTTACTAAGGTCTAACGAACTGGACTTAATGTTGCCTGAGTTGCTTCACATGCATGGAGGAATGACGATAAATGTTGTGTGACTCGCAAGAAAAATTGAGTTCATTCACAAGCAGCCACATTCAACTCATTTTCTTGCAGTTTACAATATTCTTGAAAACATCCATGGATATTGCTGTACTTCTATGTTGGGAAAGTCTGTTTCCTTTTTGGAAACGGAAAAGAGAAAAGAAAGGGGAAAACTGATGAAAAGAATGTTTTCTTTGGTTGGTTGGAGAATGTACGTTTTATCCCCATTGTTGTTAACCATATGAAAGTCTTACCGATACCGTTGTTACCATCAAAAATATGAAAAAATTTACATGAACAAGCGTGCAAAACCGACCGTGTTCCTTTTCACTACACTGATGTACATTTCTCCAGGCGAAATTTTAACAGCCCACACTATGCTATTCCCAAATTTTTATGTAAAATGATATTCAATATACGATGAAAATATGACGTGCGTCGAAACATGGTTCAGCCGAAATTTTCGAACGATTTGCTCGCATTCCGGAAAGTGAAAGTTGAAAATGAAGAGATACATGTAGAATGCTGCACATTGTAGTGTTGACGGATATAACGCGAGTTTTTCAAAAATTGTTTTATTTAGATGCTTACTCTATGAAGTTTAGATGTAGTATATTCTAAAGCAGTGAAATTTTCTGCCATATTGCGCTTCAGTAAAAATGAGGATTCGGTCTACGTCTATTGCGAAAATGATTTTGATTGGCATATACAACACATGCATTATCATTAATTTATCCAAAAATGTTTCTTTCCTTTTACTTGTCTACATATTTGCTCTTTTTACCAAACCAAAGCTTTTAACGTAAACAACTATATATTCACACGACTTGCTTCAGCTTTTTTCCATAATCACCTCTATTTCCACATTGCAGCCAAGTTACAATAATTGTTGAAAAAATCCAGTACTATGAACTTGAATGAAAATCGAAACAAATCATTAAAATTTTTAAATAAGAGTAGTAAAGGGTAAGTAAAAATTTACAATTCTCCAATCATGCACAGTGCACGTGCACCAATTGATTTCAAACTTAAGCACCACGTTGAGTTTTGACAAAGAAGCCGTAAGTATAAAATTCGTGATCTTTAAGGTTATGGAGTACTGACTAACAATAATCAAGATTTCACAATTTTTGTCGAGAGTGAATCGATTTTGAAGAAAAAAACCACGGCCTAGTTGCTGTTCCTTATTTTGTTTATGTCATCACATCAAACACGATACATAACTTTCTGTTCATTCATGTCACGTTCACGTTCCTGATTGTTATTTGTATGAAAAGGTTCACCAAGTCTAGTTAGCTCACGCTCATTCTTTGAAGCATAAGCGATACGCTTATGGAACTCATTATACAATTTCATGCATTTTTGCATATTACATTTTTTCATTTTCCATCTTGGCAAGACAGATTTATAAGTAGCAGTAATACATAATATTATACTTATGTATGCCTATTATTTACGCGAGAATGTGAGCTATAATGTGAGTAAAATTTACAACACCATCAAAACGTTTTCGAAACAGGGTCCCATCAGTGTACTACACAGACCACATATACAGCCAAAAATGCATTTACAACGTGAAGTAAGTTTCAAGGCGAGAACGCTCCCTCAATTCAAACCTAGTTTATTCACCATTGCCTACTTCAAGGCATTTTTGCTTCTACCATAAATCTTTTTCTTAGGAGGCTTCTTTCCTTAAAGAAAAGTTATTCTATCTCAGGTACTGGATTTAGCGTCTAATTCAATCAAAACGTACTTTGTATTCTGGCTGTTATGCTCTGCTCTTTGCTATATCTGAAGAAAGTAGAATTTACCCATCACCAGCAAGAGAACAAGTGAAGAAAGTGGAAGAGATACATGATACGCCATACTAACAAACCGTACAGCTTTTGCCAAATTTCACACGAAAACTTGGTTGAGTGGAGGAAATTGAATTAAACGGAGAAAGTGAGAAATATGTAATTTTATGAATGTAGAGAATTTGGCATGGGCTGATGCCTCCAAGTTTGAAGTGTTTCAATAAGAATGATTCCGTGCATTATTGTCGTTTCATTTCGCTGTAAATTGAAGTAATATATTTAATTTTACCCACAACTGTCGTGATCTTAATAGAAAGTACATTTCTGAACAAAATACGAAAAAATACATTTGAGTGTGTAGTGAAATGGAAAATACAATTATGGGAAATATAAAAGGATGAGGGCTCATTGAATTTTTGTGAAAACTGATGTGCTAAAATACCTGCAACCAAGTAGGTGTTGTGTGAAACATAAACATGCATATAAAACTGGGTTTTAAGTAAAAATATTACTTAATAATTTTACGGTACATGAGTAGTTTACAATAAAGATTTAGAACCGACATTCGACTTTTTTAAGAAATAAAATCCAGCCGGAACCAATGACACATCATTAGAGATCTATCTAAGACACTCGGGAGTAAACGACAAGTTCAATGGGGTTCAGTTTTTCAGTTAAGTCAAGTCCAGCGCAATTGCGATCCAAGTGATTATGTTGCTTGCCTAATCTAGCCCTGGACGTTAATTCAAAAAACAAAGATTAATGAAGCGATATTAACTGGAGTACTGGTTGTCTCTTGTCTTACGTGTGACACTGACGTGCAGTTATTAATAAGAAAAAAAAAAGAATTCACTTCCATAAGATAGAGCTACCCTAAAAAAAAGTTGTAACGCTACTACGGAACGACATGAATGTGACAAAAAGCGTACATCATTTCAAAGTAAAAGATTAATAACAAATTAAACCCTCAGGCATCCTATGGTCCTATTTGTATACGTGTATTGTATAAAATGACAAGTTTTCCTCTTACGACCACCTACCTTGTTTTCATCACCTACGTATTTTTTGTTTACGAAACATTGAAAACCACACGGATAAACGAGAATGTGAACAAAATTAATTATGCTGCGAGCTAGTTTGCTACTCTGTTTTTAGAGCGTTAACGAGCTCATTCGGAGCCCTCAACCTAACATTGTTTCTCTATGATACGTATATTCTAAACGGGTAACTTTTTGTCGTAACAGTCAACAGTTTGATGCACAAGCTGATGTAAAATCGATGCTTGTTGAACTAAAACTAAAAGTGATACCGATTCAGAGAAATGACAAGACGCACAAAGGTCTTTCGTGTAAAAGCTATTACGTCGATTGGTTGCAATTATCAACGCCAGGAATCTCAAAAATAAAAATTGAAACAGAACGTGATTGTTTTTGAAAGAAAATAATTAGTAGTTTGGTACCGTTGGGTATTGAGTAGATCGTCTCCTCATGGTCATCATGACAAAGGGACTATCATCGCTTAAACTCTTGTAATTGTTTAGGAGGCTATATTTGTATCGTATTAGAATACTTAGTAAAAAATGCGGAAATAAAAACCTCCTTTCATCTGCTTCCGTAGGATATTTAATGTATGACATCATTTGAGAAAGATAAGGCAGTTTGGTTGCAGTAATTTTATTTATGATGAAGCTAGGTAGAAAATTACACAAAGGAAAACGAAAAATAGGTTTTTGGCAAGAACCCACCCCAACAGGAAAAACCAAACATGAACTTGGCATCTTACGTACAACACATGGATAAAAAAAATCATATCCGTGCCCTTGTCACTTTCACAACTATAGACTTTCACTTTTTCACGAAAATCAGCTATTTGTACAGACGTATTTATATAGGCAGATGGTACTGGTTTCAGATAATATTTATTGCATTTCCGCTAAGTTTTCACAGTACGGAGTTTCCTATAAAGTACACAGACTTGTTTGAAAGTATGGAAGTGTAACGTGATAAATTTATTTTTGGAGAAAGTAAGGCTTGGAAAGAAGGGAGGAAATTAAGAAATCATAAAGTAAGATTTTTCCCAAACGTAAAACCTTTTCATTCATATACCATTCATACAAGATAATATCTGACGGTAGCAAGAATAGGCGGTGTGTGACAAAACCAGCGTTCTTGTAGGAGTTTCACTGATTTGAGACATCTGCCACTGATTTGTGAACACGCCTTCTAATGACATGACGTAATCAATTCTAGTATGTGAATATGTGTTTGTACACGTTCGCTAGAAGAAAACTGGAGAAAGAGAGACAGATACAATGACAGTGAGAGAAATCGATGTTGGACACAATGCTCGTTATACTAAATTCTTCGTATTCTTTTTGTCTACATGGTAGTTGACGAGTTCTTTATTCTGACAACTGAACAAATGACTTTTTCCAAGCGTGGCGATAGCATGTTTTTCTCAGCATTTTACAAATTTGAGATGATGGGGAAGTATTCATAACGAAGAATCTCGAGTTTGTAGTTCATTAACTCAAAATCCTCTCAGTAAGATAGCAGGTTCCAAAAAATCTTATTATTATATGATTAGCGGAAAGTATGCGTCTCTATATTCAAACGTAAGCTGCTAAGATAGTATTCTTTCACCTGTCTAAGTCCAGCCAGAGTAGCAGACTTTTGAAAAAGTATTCTGGTTTGGAGTATAATCTCCCAAAGCGTATTCATTCATTTAAGAACTCCACGTTGTAGGGTTCTTGTGAATTCAGTGAAGCACAAGCAAGATGTTGTCTTGAGAGTGAAGGAAGTAATCAGTCTTTTGTCATTCCCCTCCCGGCAACTCATTTGTCTTTTGTCGTAATCCAAGCTGCCAATGTATTATCTTGTATGTATGGCATTTGACGACAAGCAAATTATGCATTTAAAAATATAATGCATAAAATGAATTTCTCTGGAAAAGCCTTTGCAAATATAGAAGTTATAAGTGCATGTTTTGGGCATTGAATTTGAATATGAAAAAAACATCGAAACGATTTGGCTGATGACCTTCTGTGTCGAATTTCACACAACTGTCAGGATTCCAACTAATTATTTGGTCAATCAAATTTGTAATAAAAATAAATATTCAAAAACACATTTATTAGTCTCATCCATTTAATACGAAAGGTTTTTTAATTGAGTTTTTAATATGCAGCTAGAAGCAATAAAGATCTAGTCAATTGAACGCGTGCATTATGAGTGCACGTTATGTAAAACATTCAGAATTTTTATTTCCGAATGCTTTCATCTTAGGTATTCGTTTCATACCTTATTGTACTGCTGTTCCGAGCTTTTCCTTTGCTGTATCTCACAAAATAATTTTAATCAGTTTAATTAAAATAAAACTGTAGGAGATAATACAGTATCGTAAAATATGCAGCGCCTCTTGGACTTAGAAGACGCTCATTCCTTCATAAATTTCTCCGTAAGAATTTTGAACCGAGTTTGTCGAACAAAGTTTAAAAAAATGGTGATACAGAAGTGACGGAGTAACGCTTCGCTATTGAAAACAAAAGCGAAACTAGACATTCTTAGCAAACATGTTATTTTATAAATTCATATATGTGCATCGTCATTAGGTAAAGTTTCTACTTCGTAGTCAAGTAAAGCTGGGTGGTTATTTACAAAACATAAATCACTCTATAATCCTATTCAATTGCTTGTTTAGCTGCGTATTGTAGTTCACTTTCTCGTGTCTCGCATTTATCTACGAGTCGCAATTGCAGGCTTTCCCCAACATAAACCCATTTTCCTGTTGCTACAACTAATGCAAGTGGAGAAAAGAAAACACTACGTGCTTATTATAAAGTGCCAACGAGCTATAAAATGTATCGCGACTCGCGACCATCATGAATGTTTAATGATGAGCCACATGAGAAGCCAAATTCCTTTTCTTTGTCCTTAGCCTTACAACAAAATATTCATAGTGCACAAGTGTGTGCGGTGCATGGTTTAATCGTCAACCAGGCTATTCGAAAAATGCACTGTGAAAGTCAAAGCACTTATGTTACTAATTGGAAAAGCTAACTCCTTATTTTTAGTTTTTCACCACACGATAAGCCAGCGAATGCTGTCGTTGCACATTTGAATAAACAGTAAGCATGCCTATTTGTTGATGCTGTGAGGCTTCTGAATGATTTTTTCTTATGATTCTATTCTTAGTAGCTACATGCTACATTTTTGTTTTAGTGGCTTTATGTGTGTTTTCAATTTTTGCAGTTTTCTAGTACCATTGTGATGTACTGAATTCTGCCTTTTACCAAATTTCACGTTATTTATTATCAGTACTTGTAAAAATTATTATTTATTCCCTCTGTCCCTCGTTACATCTTCAAGCATATCTTGTTCTTGATAACACTATCATCCAAAAACCAAATTATGAAATACTATGTACTGTACAAATACCTATCTATTTGTGACGCAGGTGCACATTGCATTGATAAACCAAAATGTACTTGATCATTTATCATTTTATTACTAGTAGTATGCTAAGTGGGTTCCATTTGCGGTTTATGAAAGGCATCGTGTAATGCTCTTTGACCTATTATGAATGAATTATAAAACTAAAAGACTAACCGCTAAAACAAAGGCTTACATAATGCTTGCCGATTACATAAAGGGCTAATTTGTTAAACGTGCCCCATTATGCGTCCGGTTTTAATCACAAAATTCTTGTGCTGATGTTATTCAACTACCCTACTGTATTGCAAAACAAAGCCTAAGTTCATATTCCAATTGATCTAAAATTATCTGTCGGATTTTTTACTAGGTGGTTGGTAAGATTATTTGGTTTATATGTTTGAATTTGATTCATTATCAAGCAATTATATAAAGTTGGCAGTATGTGTATGCGATTAAAGCTATGTAAACAAAAATCGCTTTTCAATATCATTTCAATGTGCTTACGAGGTGGGTAGAATTAACAATACAATATGGGTTTTACAAAACACAGAGTTGAGTTCGTCTTCTATTAAAAGACGGTGGTAACGCAAAAATATTTAAGCTGCATGTTTTGTGCTTATAACGATTATTAATAACTAATCCAATTCAAAATCCCTACGCTCACGATTGGAATACACGTGGGTATGCTTTTCAAGTAAATATCACTAAAAGATATCTTATAACAGCAGCATTACAGTCTCGATAGCGAAGCATACGAAAAAGGTTAGTAAAGAAGTATGTTTGTAAATACATTTACCATAAGTTAAAGCTAGAGGAACATAAACAGGCCAAGAACATGTCGTGAGCAGACAAATCTTTTATAGTCAAAAGTGTTAAAATATATTACGATGTGGCCGTGGGATTTTTGCTTACGCCCCTCGGTACAAATTTGTATTATTAGGTTCTCGGGAAGAGAACAGGAGAGAAGATTCGTTGGTAATGATCCGAAGCTTGAATTTGTTTTAATGTCTGCGTATATAATTCTTTAACAAAAGAACCCACATCCACAACAAAATTAGAGTATTAAATACCACTATCATTTGTGCCAAACAAATAGTATCAGTTACTCAAACCAAAAAAGTAGCTTGGCTACTTCTGCACAATTCTGGGATAGTAATCTCTGTTACATTAAAAGATGAGAAGGACGACGATTCATGAAAAATGAGAACTTCTGAAAAGTATCTGAAACTAATTAATTACACTTCATTAATTTAATGAGATGGCCAAGGTATCGATAAAGTTATATTCGAAATGACAAAAAGATATTTTTCTAATTCAATACACCCCACAAGTATCGCTAGAAGCAAAGTGTGTTAGTAAGTATTTTTTTCAAGAGAAATATTGCTGAAAGTGAATTGAAATGTAATTGAAACCACAACGCATGTGTATACGTAGTACACAGAATTACTTTCTTTGCTTGGAATGGAATGACAAACATAATTATATAAACAGGAACTCAAATGAATGAATAGTGTACATTAATATTATGCAACATAATATCAGATATCATATACTATGCCATGCCTGTTTTGTCTGGTATGTTGTTATATGTAGCAAATTAGAAAGTCCACTAAAATTACTTGCTCTTAATCATCATGTTTCCGGAAAAGCGCTTTCTCCTTCACATGCAGCGTTAGTCCACACTGTATGATAAAAATTATTACTATCAGAAAAACGACCTAGTAGGGACCAGACTACCAGACCGGGACAAAGAGTAGCTAGGACCACAGCACGAGCAATGAATTAAAACCTATTTCTGTGCATAAGTATTATGGTTTCATTGCCTTTGTTATGCTACCTTTGATCTCTGGACCACTAATTACTATCAGTATGTCTGTTATTTTAAGTGATATAATGAAACACGTGGAGCGCAACTATAAAGATAAGCTATGAGTGGAAACATTAAAAATGTCAGAATGAAAAGTGCTAGCTTCCCCATGAAATACGTTTTCTTTTTTTGAATGTGAATAACAAAAGAAACCATTCTTTTGAACAATAAAAAGTTTCACTGTATGTTGGGGTTGTGATATATCAACGTTTTATCTAGGCTGGTATGCCACTATGCCAGTGTATCATGGGTAAATGAATGGAATGCTTACCTCCACACATTTTAACTTTCGTTAGTCTATTTTTTTAACATACAGTAAAGACTTGGTACAAACTCCAGCTACCGAAGCACTTTTACTTACTTGATTCAACATTTTACATTACATTACAAATAATTCATTTAATTTTACGGTAAAACTAAATACTTTGTCATTTGTTAAGCTTATTAATAACATCAGAATGAAAAATAACAACTTTTAGATAGATTCGGGGTAACTGGATACATTAACGTTTTAATCATTATTACAATGAATTTGTGGGTCAAGTTTGTCGCTGGTTCCAAATGAACTACCTTTATATTGTACTATTCTGTAGTTTGGAAAATAAATTGAACGGAAATGAGCGGAAATAGCCTTACTAGAAAGATGGCAAGCACGTGTGAAGAAGAGAATCATATTATTTTACAGAATTTACAACATCCTCAATTGGATTCATTGTACTTTGTATCAAACTTTACACCTGTTTGTGGTTTTGTATTACAAAGTGTCGTAAAATAAATCATGTCATTTGGTTATAATTCATGTTCGATACACAAGAGTCAGAGACTAAGCAAACAGTTGTGTACCTCCTCCGACAAACTGATCTATATTTATGACTCATATAGGAATCTCTAAAGGCCTTCCGAGTTTAAAATAATAAATTACTACTGACTTGGCGTAAAAACCATGTAGCAAACCATATTTGCTTACAAAAGGACATTCTATCATCAGCTTTCCTACCAAATTAAGCTTTATGGCTATGATTTCGTGATAGTTTTACTCAAATATGCATTGGCTGATTTAGCAACATATCTATACAGGAAATATTTCAACATATTTATGTTATAAATAGAAGATAGTTACTTTGCGGTATGTGACCAGTTTCATTTCAACTTGGTCGTGTTTCTTTCCATACTCGGTTAGAATCAGAATTTATTTGTCTCATAAATTGAGTACGGAATACATAACGACAGCAAAAAAAGAACTTACCACAGGGCTTCTCCAAGGATGCACCAAAAGGTAACCCAAAGATCGGCAATGGAAAGATGATAAATGAGAGTGTAAACATGGATTGATTTGTGTCTCTTCGATTTTCGTATGCTGAGCATGGTGGCTACGTTGCCCATGAGTGAAAAGACTGCCATTGCGATAAGAATGATTGCTCGAGTCATTCTTGACTGGTTGAGAGTTGGAGCGTGTCCCAGACATGTCATGTTCTCTGGAACGGACGACAGGTTCCCGAACAGGCTGAGACATTCTTCTTCAACGAGAATCTGAAAATATAAAGAAAATTATGAGTGAATCTACCTTTTTTTATTCATCAACTTGAAAATCTATATTATTCTTTTCAAGCTATATGTAGACAGATAATTATGTATATAAAAAATTGCAAGGAAATGGAATCTTGTGATGGAATTTAGCTTTTCGTTAGCTGCACGCAAAAACTCGTGAGAGGAAATGGAACAAACTTTAGAAGTTCAGAGTGTCACTCGATGTGATATCATCATCGTCAGCATGAGTATTGCCAAGCCATTTTTGCACATGATTTTACGGGTAACAGCCATTCAGTCCATCATAAAAACAAAGTCATCAGTCACATCGCATTACTACACCATTCTATTCATTTGCCATTTTTTTTATTTATTGGTCTGATGTTGATCCTACACCTTTTCCTGGAAGCATGCGTCCATTTTTAGCTCATATATTAGCGAAAACATAGCTTTCTACTTTTCTAATTTATTTTATCAATCAAAGACCATTGCTGAATCCAGATTATGAGCAAAAGTAAACTCCATTTGAAAATCTACAATCCATCGCATCGTTTATTTCGTTGGAAAAAGAAAAAAAGTGGTACAGTTGTCATTTTTTCTGTAAATTATTCATGAAGAAAAATGCGTTTTCAAACTGTCTTGGCAGTTGACGTATTGTACATAAGAGTAATGTCTATTAAGTGTACGTTTGATGGGTCGTTTGATGCTGGTGAGAAATTTTATGCAAGTTTCATAACATAAAGCTGTGCAAATCACGTATATAGCGACATTGGCATGGGCCTCTTGATAAATGAGTTAGATGCGTTTAACAACAAGTGCAACACTTGTTCTTACATTTTTCATAATATGTTATGGAAAGTAGTGACAATT
>JAQIWN010003789.1:0-12382 GCA_034699025.1 Entomobrya cf. arborea Gr-Col-00668
TATGTACAGTACAGTGCATTGTTAGTCCAAAGACATGGAGAAACGAAATACTAGTTAGTTCGCGTGGGAATTCATTTAGTGCCATTTGGTCGCAATTCTGTTGTTGTCATGAATAGCCTAGAGACTACATACTACATGAACATGACTCAAGTATTCACATTTTTTGTTGAGAAGTTGTTTGATAAATTATGTTCCCAACCTTGGCAAAAAAACAAAACAATTACGCTGCGAATTCGTAAAAATTTTGAGCGTGCAGTCTCAGCTTTTAGTATTTCACTGTTATTTTTACTTTTGGCTATCACGTTTAAAATTACCAATTTTATGTACATTATTTTTTTAATGTTTCACGCGAACTAACAATATATCTAATTGACCAGAAGTACTTGTTTATGCTGACAAGCTATTTTCTGCCTGCTTAATATTATAGGACATTAAAATGATGGAGAAATTATTCATTATTTCAATTCCACCTATGTGCATAGACCACAAGTGTGTATGTCATTTGACAGCATTTTTAAACTGTATTTTTTGCGTATGTATGTAATTTACTTACGTAGTGAATAGAGGTTTTTAGAAATTAGATATATGGGATTCGATTTTGTCACAAAAGTTGTGAGGCAAGGTATGGTAATAAATGCTTGATAAACTAGGTTACGCAAACAAAATTACACCACAAAATGACCAGGTTATTGACTAGGATGAAAATAACCAGTTAATTTACCAATGTAAAATGAAAATAGCTTCGAAAATCATAATCTTTAGAACTTTGCATGCCAACGCTTTCTTTCCATAGCATGTCTCTCTTCTCTTATACAGTGTTTGCAGTGCAAACAAACGTACATATTTTCATTTTCTATGTACATGACAGTTATTGTACTTGAAAAAACTTTCACTGTACGTGTTTTGGTGTTTGTCCGTGTGGTGTCTAGCATGACCGACTTCATTAGAAGTCAATACACATCCACAGATTCATTTCCACTTCCCTATCTTTTCGCCGTCACCCATATACACCACATACATTAGAGATTCCATCTTCCATTTTAGAAAGTGGTACATTTTACTTGTCGTGTTTTGCTGTTTTTTTTTCCTACAAGCTTTTTGTGGTGTATGTATGTGGGAATGATCCACAGTCTTTCTTCCTTTTCTGGGTGTTGATTCCAGAAGTCGCCAAATACAAGGTGTCCGATGCCAATTAAAAATGCATGTCTCCTTTTATAGTTAACATGTGCAGGCGGAGTTGTGTACGTTTACATGAAATGAAGCCAACGGCTTTTTCATCTCGTGAATATTTTTACCACTCATTTTTCCCCGAGTTGGGCTTTTTGACTAACTGTGACTCAGAAAATGGTATTTACCATTGTTTTGTATTCACACGTACCATAAATATTTTATTGCTACACGATACTTATTCTGTCATTGTTCTCCTTTGCCTTTGCCATGCATACAGAATAGCTGTAAGGCAAGAAATGCTGCTGCATTTACATTTGATATTACGTTGTATTGATACATGCTTTAATTTTCTGATGTACAAGCATCATGAATAATTAAACAAGGAAAAAAGGATGAAAGCTTGTTTAACTGACGTAAGTACAACTGGGAAATAGTTTAATCGGTCAAAGTATGCATGTATGCTTGTTTTCCCCATCTCGTTATTTATCCTCGAGGCTATTGAGTTACTTGACTTACATTTATAGAAGTATCTTCACATAAAGTGATTACAACAAAGCAGGTTTGGCTTACCTTGTTTAAATGTGATGTACATTTATACCTTATCATGAAGGCATTTTGATTGCTAGGACACACGATCATCCTTATAATTTGAGTGTTGCAATCCGTCTTGATTGGCATACACAAAAAGTTTTTGTTATTAACTTTGTGGCATTGCCAACGTCCATATGAAAGACAAATCCATCAAAACCATAAGCTTGAGTGAAGCATCATTATCATTATGCACGTTGCAGACATTCCATTGTCTATATAAAGGTATTCCCAGTACGTGATGGTCTTCAGTTTGTGCTTTAGGTGTATATTATGTTAGGAGCTAATAAGTACGATAATTTACAGTTCTCCTACTTTTGTTCATTCTCTGGCACAAATAAATTGGCCATAAATTGGAGTAGCACATGATGCGGTGTGGCTGTAACAGCGTGAAAGTGTTTTATTTACTTCTTATTACCTCTCCATACTTTGATGTCATCAAGAAAAGGAAACACTTTCACTCAGGCAGGCGTACTCATTCAGAAATGAAATTTCATACATTCTATAAAAAATACAATCCAATCATTCCTTTCGTTACATTTAGAGTAAGTGATGACACTGCAGTACTAAATTAATTGAGTTGGAAGTATGAGGACGGCGAAGTTGATGTTAGGGTACCTTCATTGAATTGAAACACGAAGAAAAAAAACACCATTGAAACTCATATAAAACCTACTTCCTGATGAAGATGGTGAAAATATGAAGAAAAAAATATAAGGTGTACGATTCACTTGCTACACTAAAACAAGCAAAAGAAAGTCCAAGTTTCAACTATGAAAATTAAAGTAAATGTTCCCAAATTCTCTTATTTTAAGCCTGGAAATGGTAGGAATGAGAAGACCATTTCAAGGAAAAAGTTTTTTCTCATTAGGACGTACTGACGAACAAATCACACACTCAAGGAGCACACACTCACACACAAAAGACTCACTCAACACGACACAACTGCAAAACTGCTACTATCATCATCTCAAACAGGATCACACACACCAAATATCACAAAAAGAAGGGGAAAAATTCGTGTAGTGTGTTGAACAGAGAAAGTTTTTCCTGCTGATCCAACATGTGAGGCAGCAACGTTTTATATGAATTTCAGAAGAAGGAAAAAAACTCTACACTTTCACCACATCACATACACACGTTGTCTTCTTACTTGCTACTTTCACCGTCTACTATCACACTAGATTCTTGTCGGGTTGGATTCAAGTAGTAAATAGTATCAGACTGCACACTACTGAACTGATGTAAATGTAAATATAGTAGATCTTTGCACTGTGTTGACGAAGAAAAGGGGGAATGGTTACCAAGAGAAATCCGACTGGCGACATGGTACCTCCAGCTTGCCGAATACAGTGCTCGGCTGCAGTAGGCGGAAGGCTGGGCCGGAACTGGCTCGTTTTCCCTGCTATTCCATATTATGTCTGGTAGTCGAGTCAAAGACAATAATGTAATCTGTAAGCTATACACAATGTTGTACCCAAATACATGTAATGTTAAACGTATAGCATAGTGTTTTTTCTTCTTTCCCTCTGCTCTGCCAGCACAAAAAAAACCTATGCACATAAAGTATGCAAATGACACGCGGGCAAAGATAATCCTACCATTTTACTAAAATGTAGATTTGGAGGCGCACATATATTCGAACATCATTACGAAGTCTCTGTGTACTTTTTACTTTCACTGCTTTCACGTACTTTCTGTATGTTTTGCAGATGCGACAGAAAAGCAAAGTAGGGAGAAATGCCACAGAATGACAATGCGTGCGAGCATAAAGCAAGAAGAACCCAAAATTTTAAATGGCTCTTTCTGAATATTTTAAATAGCTGCTACGTTACGTTACATACGTGCAATAATATATTTTTGGGTTTCAGAATTTGATAACGTTTTTATAACTCGATGAAAATGAAAATTGCGCTGGCACAACGCACAACTTTGCTCCCTCCAAGTATATCATCAAGGCAATATTACTCTGTTTGTCATTCCCTAAAATACTTTTTCAGACTGCTTGTCAGACTTCAATAGAGGAACCTTAAGGTTGTCTTGTATGCCAATTTACTTTCATGTTTTTCCACCGTTTTAAATTAATGTTACCCGTCTGGTTTCTAAAAAAACGTACAAAAACACGTGTCTGCAAAGCCGCAAAAAATAGTTGGATTTTGGATCTTAAGCTAGTAGTCCTGCATATTTTTGTAATATCAGTATGCATACATAACCATAACGTACACAAAACGATGTTGTGTAAATAGCAAACAGTTTTTCCTAAAAAAAATATTCACTGAATGTTTGTTCTATTTAACGTGGGATCGCGCATACAAGGCTTATTTGTAAAAGTGACAGTGAAATAACGTAGACCTTTATGAACAAGTAAAAATCTACATACTTTCTCCAAACCCCATCTTACAAGAAGTCTAAATGCTGATGCTACTTGGGAGAAAATAAAGGCATTACCATCACATGAAAAGAAAGACAAGTTTGCAGCACGTTTAAAAACTAAGAATAATAGAAGAAAGATTGCTATTCTTTGCAATCGCAAACATCTTACTTTGAGCATTAAAGACGAACAAAAAATAGGAGAAAGGCCAGTTTTTTCTTTCTAGGATACCATTAGACGCGTTGGCTAAGGAAAAGCTGCTGCGTGGCCATGGCTGGCTTTAGTACAGCAGCTGAAGAAAAAAACGATCATAGCATGGCACCAGTCTTGCATTTCATGAATGGTGTAAAAGCTTTGGAGACATGATGTAAGTTTTGCCATTTCCAAAGAGGAAATGTTGTAGTAAAGTCGACACGGAATCTTTTCTTAAGACCATTGCTGCTCGCTCAGCTCAGTATTGGTAATTATATTGAAGAATATAACCCTCATACTCACAGAATTTTAATGCTCTTATGAATGTGTATGCATGTGTAAAAGTCTTTGTTGTTTTGGCAAGCAATGTCAAAAGAGACTGTAAGTAAAGTAAGCATGTTCAACATTCGGACTTGAAATATCAGCATCATTTGCCATACATTCTTTTATTCACATTTTACCCAGAAAAAACTACGTACATTTTTATGTACATACAAATATCCAAAAATGTGTATGAAACGAAAGTACGAACGACGAAGGATACTCTTTGCCTTGCTTTTTTATGAGATTGTTTTGTTCCTTTACAAGTGACTTCCATACCCCAGCCATAAGCACATATAGCACCCATGAGAAGTAAAAAGGTAGAGAACTGAAAGAGAACAAGAAGAGAAGAAAAGTGGATCTGGTGGCGTACGTACACTCACAATAACGATATTTCTACGAGGCCGGTCGTAATTTTGGATCGTGGAGTTACCCGAAAGCAGACCTCCCTGTGGACAGTTGAGAAAACGTAGTGAGTCTAGCTTTACTAGTAATTCTCTAATATAGCCTTTCTCTGTGGTACACATTGCCTTTCTCTTTACTTGTAGACTTGAAGGTTTGAAGAGACTTTCTCCTGTTTTCTCATCTCTCCTCACAACTTTAACCAGCAGCATAAGTTCTAAAAACTGCAGGAAGAACCCAGTGTGTTATGTTATGTTAGTGTAAAAAAAAGTACGTCGTTGCTCATTGCTTTCTGTTGCTGCAGTTTCATACTGTAACATAACCTTGCTTTTTTGGTTAGTCTTTTTGGTGTTTGTATGTAACCATTTCAAAAGAGAGAAAAAAATATTCTGCTCATGCATTATGGTGATGATGGTTATGGTGAAAATGCTGGAAAGATTTCCAGGTAGTATATAGGATCAGGGAGAAACGTGGAGTAATGTAAACTGGTAAGCTCATAGGCATGTGGGATGTGGGTATAAAGGTATTACGATTATGGGAAAGTGCATTAAGTTGTTTCTACTATTCTCATACTCCATTAGATTATGACTATTTTGGCTTTGCAGACATGCTTTACTAACTCCATCATTCTAGACAGTTGAGTAAAATAGTTCAACAAAGTCGGTTGCAATGAATGACAGAGGTACCCTATTTTTTTTCTTATGGTAGTAGCAAACTGACAAACAGCATTAAGTGAGGAGCATGATAATATATTTTTGGGATAGGAAAGCATGGGTATGTTTTCTTTTGGTTTAAAATGTGTACATTCTCAACTGACATAGGTAATCTACTTTAGCATTTGTTGCAACATATCTTTCCTGAAATAATCCAAAGGGATAATTTAATTTAATTTAGAAATTTTTTGGAAATTTAATTTAGATTTTTTTCTGCTGACAAGGAGTCAGTCAAACAATGAGCAAAGAAAAGTATCAAAGAAAGGAGTTACATAATAATAATGTTAAATGCATTTGTTCCGTGGAGTTGACAGTTTCGTACGGGTATTTATTTCATATTGTCTGCTATGAACTGACAATGAGAAGTCATGACAAATTCTTAATAAATGAGTTTTTTAAGAAGGTATATTATAAAATTCTGCAAGAATTTCGATAGAACTATATGGTGCCCTGAGGAGGTTGCTGACAATGGAAACAAGGCAACCATTAAGTTATGTTTAGTTTTTTGTTCAGAACAAATAATATTTGAGCTTGAATTATTCTTTTAAATTATATTCGACTGGGCGTAATTTGGTTTTTTGGGCCTTTAAATAAATACTTGATCTTTATAACCCAAAGGAATACTCCACAATTTGGTTATTTTTTGAAATTTGGTTATTGTGAGCACGGTATGTTTTCCAACGTTTATAATGTGTTTACTTCATTCCATTATCAATATGAACCAAAACTATGATCAGATTAATTGTATGTAGAAATGATTTTTCGAAATAAATCTCACAGATGATTACAGGTTAAAGCTTAATAAATAAATATAAACAGTGACCACGCACATTCTCAGAATGCCCCTTGAGATAATGTTCTCAACAGCATTTGTTTCATTTACATTTGATGTTAACCAAGAAAAGCTATATGTGTCTATGATAATGATGGGACAAAGGGGAATACGCATAGTTATTCTATGAGATGGGAATATGTACTTGGCGAATCCAATTAAGGTTTCTTTGTGAAACGAAATATTCTGGAAAAACTTGCTCTTCACAGAAACCATATGCCCATTTTCTGCTTAATCGACGCATACACGATTCTATCTTCTGATACCACGTTGTTAATATATACCAGAGGAAGACTACGTTATACCTTTTGCTGTAGAAGTGAAAGCAAACAGAGGTTTAAGAATACAAAATCTTGCAACAAGGTGTCTAAAAAGAATTTTATACATGGCTGAAGAAAGTATTTTAGGAGAACAGAAGCGTGTAAATAATTCTCAAGAGAAGGTCTGCTAAAATGAAAAATGCACGTTTTCCCTCTCCTCTCCGTGTAGAGATGTGGTTTGAGTTTATTAGGATAGGTTGCATTTGTATGCTCGAATGAAAGTAATGTTTATTAAGAATGATGGTGATATGACTTATGGGATTTTCTTGAAAAGAACCTGATTTATAGTTGCAGTGTCTACTCCAAATATGAATAAATGAACCAACCAACTTATAGGTGAAATCTACTGCACCATCAATATCGAAACCACATAACATATTATCCATTGCATTGTTAGATCTGAAGTAACAACCAAAACGTTGGGCTGTTGATTCCACTCCCAACACTAAAGCTTAATTGTTAATTAATTCTCATGGGAGACATAAAAACACTCCACAAAAACATTGTTGTTGTGGGAACCATCGCCAAAAAATAATCTTTGTAAGTACAAAAGACTATCATCAGGAGTATTTCCGTTCCCAACTCCAATCGCTCATGATAAATGTACAAAATGTGCACTGCACAACCCAAAGCCCATCATATATGAAGAGAGATACATCTGCAAACTTCTCATTCTCATTCCCATCAAAAATAAAAATCGTGTTTTTGAAATTCTTTCTGTTTTTCAATACAAGCAGGTAGTTAACTTAAGCATACCTACAACAGAAGAGACTATAAGTATTAGGTTCAATTAGAGAAACCACGTTAAAAAAATAACTGGTGAAAGAGAATCAATTTTTACGAGTTTTAATTGCGTCATTAAAAACATACGGTTCAGTACACTTGAGTCGGTGTATAGAACACAAGGTTAATGATTCTATCTATAAGCTAAAATGTCCCTGAGTACCTACTCTTATGGTTTTGAAAGCAATAACTATTTAAACTAATATTTTACACTTAAGCAAACTGCTATTCTGTTTTTTTCATTATTTGGGATTTGGGTTCTCTTAATTAAGCTTTGTAAAGGTGGAAAGCAGAAAAAAGTTAATTACATTGCAGTGCTGTATAATATGGCGTAATGATATGACTAGACTACTGTTTATTTAAATTTTCCATTAACCACACACTCCTTCGTATATTTTATCGGGAGATACTATACTGCTTATTGGATAGTGAATCTCAAGGAATACAAGTACCAATAAAATCTCGCCTATAATGAAATGGCTGCAATATTTCATTTTAAAAATTTAGGTCAAAAGGGATCAAAAGTGTTGTGGTTTATGATATGAAGTCTTTTTCATTTTGGGTCTAATAATATCATTACAAGAGGGCAAGTAAATAGCTTGAGCTGTTGTTGATACTCACCATTCAAAATTAGCTTGGAAGAATTCGCCAAGTAGGGAAAATAATGAAACTGTGCGGAAGAGGACTACTAAAGGTTCGACAAAAAAGAGCTGAACTTTCGCTCTTGTTATAGTATAGTTTACTTTGTACGATAGTAATCGGGATACCACTGTAGAAAAAGTTTGTATTATATTTGCGAGATGATTACTTAAGAAGAAATATAACCCATACCATACTTCAAGTCATACGCAGGGAATCTCAACGTTCCCCTTTTTATCGTGCTATCATGCATTGTTTGCAAACTATATACATAAGTGGATAGGTTCATGGGCTCTTCTTCTGTACGTGTAGCAATTCGAGTTGTTTTCCGCGTTGGAAAACTTTTCCATTGCCATTCATTTAGTTCATCCAACCAGACACAACCGTTTCTCTTTTTTGGCAACTACGTTTATTTGCACATTTTGTATGAAAGAAAAAGAAATTCAAGGTATCATGCATCAAAAAATAATACAAACGATATAGGAAACAACAATACAAGAAGAAGTTTGACAAGATTTTTGAACAACTTAAGAACTTTCATTTTTAACGTAAAGTTTTAGTGCGCCACTTTGTAAGTCAATACTTCTTCTTACAACATCTTGCAAAAGATACAAAGGAAAAGAAGGTATCAGTCTCAAAGTTTCATAAGACTTGAACGTGGTAAAAAAGAGAAACAGATTGAACTATAGCATGCTATGTTATGACAACAAAATACTTGTGACACTATTACTTTGCCATTTATATTCCCGAACACGCCAAAAAGACCAAACCGAAATAAAAGTGGAAAACTTTTTGGCCATATGTCATAAAACATGTACATATGAAGCAAAATAATCAACAATGAATCATGTATGAATTAAAAGTTAAGTATAAGTCCATATTGTACTATAAAAATTAAAGCAGAACTATATCAAGACCAAGACTATTAATAAATCCCAACTTAATATCCCAACATATCGTTAAATTTTTAACACGGGCTATTTTTTCTTTTATCTTTGAATTATTTGAAAGTATTGTGTTATACATTTGTCGAGCTACAATAATCAAAATAATTTTCCACATAACTCCTGTGAAGAGTTTTCTCTTAGATCTGTTCTTTTTCCAGTTTCCACCAACTCATTTATTCTCTTCATTCTCCAGTTTATCTTGTAAGTAAATATTTTAAGAATGAAATTGATTCACGTAATTCGTGATTAAAGCACATTCATCATATTACGTGTAAGACGTGTGAATAACAATTAACATATAGACTGTTTCTACGTGCATATTCCAATTTTTAAGTACACATTTACTTCGTGTTTGATGGTAAGATACGTAAGATAAGCACGGTAAATGTTTGCACGAGAATCAAAATGATCTTAAACAGAAAAGTGGACATCAGAGCGGTTCTAAATGCATCATAGCAGAATTTATTTCCTTTTACCCTGACTGGAGATTGCAGATAGTTTTTTTTTTCATTTCTGTTAAGACGGTTGCCTACTTAAATAGTTTTAGCTGTTTGTCTATACTGTCAAGTGCCGTGATATTTATAATACCTACATATAGCCTAGACATATTACAGTCTAAGAAAAACGCTGTTTTTGTTTGCACAATTGCTTGAGTTTGAAAAAAGTGTAATTTCATTTTGCGTTGATGTCTAAAAATGGTAATACAATTTTTAGTGGTAGCTTAGAAAGTGGAAGTTCAACATACTGATAGCATAACGAATTAAATAAATGTTTCACTTTATCGAATTCGTGTAATAGTTTATGCATATATTTTTTAGCATTTCATAAAGATATCAGAAAAATTTGCTTTTGTTATTTTACCTATTTAAACTAAATGTTAATAGACGATACAAAACCATTAACCATTTAGTTTGTTGCAAGAAACCTTTCTTTGTGCTGTCACCACCACTTGATCCAAGTTTCTTTACTCCTTCTGAACACTAGTGTATAGTCCAGCGGTTTTCTCGTTCTTTTCATTTGCTCTTGTTTGTCATTTTTAGCGTTTCCTCTATTTGAAATATTTCCCACGAGGAAAAAATGATCATAAAATCATTTTAATCGCGTCCTTTAAAGACGTACAAGTCCTTGAATATATGCCTCTTCACCTCAAAAGTGTACCATTTAGAATAACTTTGTAAAATGCCAGTATTCTAATCTTAGGCATTTTTCATAGAAAGTTCAATAGTGGAATCGCTTACAATTATTGTAAAAAGTCATAAGTTAAGCTACATTTGGTGTAGTATGCTTTGCCGTTTTAAACCTAGTAACCTATCAATTCTAAAACGTACATCAAACCTACATAAATCCCCACCCGAACAGGTATCTGATAATTCAGGCATTCACTCTTTACACACCAATATTTTTAAAATGCTGTTTCTTACCCCTCAATATAGAATTACCGATTCAACTTTCCACTTAGTCTGCATAGTTGGTTATGTTTATGTCGCACACACATTTTAGGGTTACTTTTACTTTTTTGTATGCATTACCCAACTAGGGATGTTAGGGTGGCTGATACTTTCTCAAAGAATGAATTCCGAAGTCCAACATTTCAGCGACTATCGTTTATTCATGGTAAAATGCGACTCGGACCATACAACTACAATATCCACTTTCATCATATCATGTGTCGTGTCGATGTGCCTAAATGTCAACAAAGAAGGGAAAATGAGTTTTTCTTGAGTGTTACTCGAAGATAGAGAAAAGTAAGGGAATATCTCAAAATGCACTCCATTGGAAGAAGCAGTATTGAATGTGTGTAATGAAATTGTTCCCCAGTATTGCAGCAGTCCAACAATAATTGCTCCTTTCAATCATATTTTTATAGTACACAAACCCAACCAGCACATTGTTAACCAAGTATGATGGCCTGCGAAGTTAAGATATAGTGCATGTTTGCTTTCATATTTGGTAATATTTTTAAGGATGTAAGTATTGATGATGTCATGAGTCATAAGTGTTGAGCCATTGGTCTTTAGCGTCCGTCAAGTAACCTAACAAAAGTTTATTAAACGAAAGTCCTTGTTCATACTAAAGTCAGAGTAAAATGTTACAATTTTAACCATGCAAAAGCACTTAAAACAAATGTGCACGCACTCTGAAACTTCGAATTTTTCAAAGTCACATACGAAGTCATTTGGAAATTCAAAGTTTTCGCTGTTTGATCCTTTTTTGTTTTTGGGATTGGGATAAAACACGCTAGCATTGTATTTTTTGGCTGAAAGGAAGCAATTCCTTTGCCAAGAAAATAAAAGCCAATGACTCTAGCAATGCTAGTGGACCACGTATTTGAGATCTTTTATAAGAAGACCAATAATATTGAATGCATGCCTTTCGAATTACAAAAGAGATTATACAGAATACAGACATTATATGCGTATTGTATGAGACGTATTATCAAGTTGCTTCGATTTACTTTTTCCCTTCATTTCAATTTATAGATGTTTACATTTCCCCAAATACAAAATAATCTTACTGCTGCTACTATGCTGGTATTCACTGTCGATTTAAACAACCTATTGAAAGGTGCCGTGCCGTAGGTCGGTTAGCTTAGTAAATTTAACTGTGTTGTAAATTAAGCATGCCGACGAAGTAAAAACATACTGGATTTTTCTTTAGAATTTTAATAAGTTTGACACCTAAAAAACACCAGATCAATTGTTTTTACTCTGTATTAAGAATTTTGAATTAGTTTATTAAGTTTCTTTTCCTGTATTGTATTGATCTTAACTTTTATTATGTGGTAGCATGTCCAAATTTACTACAAGTAGTATACATTGTGCTTTTTTAAATTGTATAACGCAACGGCTTTGAACAAAGTCACATTTTCTTTCAACAATTTTTAATAATTGACTTTTTCATAGTAAGTACTTATTGTGATTCTGTGGATAAGACACCCTCATGCAATAACAAATATGTCTGCACGCTAACGTACCTAAATTGTACAAGTGAAAATTCTCATGCATTACATTTCTTATATAATGTATGAATTAATGGTCTTAATTAAATACAACTACTTTGAATGTCTTTTTGAACTTAAAAGTTGTACAGTTGCAAAATGTACT
>JAQIWN010003790.1:0-12382 GCA_034699025.1 Entomobrya cf. arborea Gr-Col-00668
AAAAAAAATCCCGGATTTTTTTTCGGGTACCCCGATTTTTAGTTTTCCCGGAAACGGCTTTCAAACGAAGCCAAAAAAAAATCCCGGATTTTTTTTCGGGTACCCCGATTTTTAGTTTTCCCGGAAACGGCTTTCAAACGAAGCCAAAAATAAATTCCGGAATTTTTTTTGGGGTACCCCGAATTTAAGTTTTCCCGGAAACGGCTTTCAAACGAAGCAAAAAAAAATCGTGGATTTTAATTCGTGTACACTTAGATCTTGAATCCCCGGTAAAAAATAAGACATTTTTGGTAAAAAAAAATCAACATTTTGTTGGGAATGGTGGGAAAATAGAGTAAAAAGATGATTTTAATTGTAACTTTAAACATGTTCACGGCGAAATCATAAATTGTGATATTTACAGGCAAATATTTTACATCTATATTATAACATTTTATTCTATTTCTAGGTTTTTTTCAAGTACAAGCATAAGAGAACTGTAGTAAAATTAAGCACTGATAATTGATTTTATTTTTAACTGTAATTTGCGTGATTTAATTTGTTAGTTAAAAATGTATTCCTTCAGTGTTTCCGTGGAAAAGCATATTATATCCCGGATGGCATTTGCATGATAGGCACAGACTCGAAATAAATTTGGAGAAGTTAAGGCTGGATTTGAAAAAATGACGAAGGCAATTATAGTGCACACGATAGAAATAAATTGGCTACAGATCAAGTTTAGTATTAATTGCAATAATTACCTGAATCGGATTCAGGTGATTTAGAAGAATCAGCAAAAGTTGAAGATATTTTTTGAGGAAATTGGAGAATATAGAAATCGATAGTAAGCACAAATATTTAATGATAGTGATCTTTGTTTGGGATTAAGAGGAATTCGGAGAAGCCGAGGACGAAATAAGGATGGAATTATTTTAAGCCAATTTTTTGAGGGAGAATTTAAAGACGAATCAGCAATCATGGTCGATAAATTAAGACATAGGGCCTTCGATCGGAAATTTGCAGGGTTATAATCAGCAGTTGTAGAGGTAAGTGAATAAGTATCGGGAAAAGTTAACAAAAAGATGGGAGATAATGGGAGTTTTACTAGATTCAACGGAAGTCGGGGTAGTGGGTGGTGGGAAGGTGACGTGGGGGAAAACGAGACTAAGATAATTAAAAAGCTGACGATTAGGGGAACAAGAGGGAGGCAAAATAGATCACAAACAAAATTTTGGTTGCAAAAGTTTGTCAGCACAGAAGTAGGCTTTAAAACCGGAAGTGGATGTAAACAGTTGAAAAAATAATGACATTTATTGATATAAGAATAGATGTATCAGGATTAAAAACTATAGCCGAGAAGAATGGTGAAGTTAAAGGTGTTAATCGAAAAGATTAAAGATCCAAGAAAATATTTTAAATGACGTGGGTTGATTCTTAAGCCTTTGATTCATTGCCTCGTTTTCTTCGTAAGCACCGCTTTTTCCATTTGCCCATTTTTCTTTGTAGGTTTTTAAATCCGCAAGAAATTTGTCATCATTTGTAGCTGTGACATCTTTGAGGGCCAGTGTAAAATCTTTCTACAACACAAAATAAACAAATATTTAAATGATATTTATGAAAACAGTAATTAGGGTAGGTGCCATGCAGCAAACAATATGAAATAAAATATTCCTTACTTTTGTCACAACACGAAGATCCGGCGAAATTTTCTCACAATTCTTTAGCATTACTGCTAATCCGCCATGCCCCCGAAGTACTTCGCGGCAGGGTTCCATTCCAGCAGCGGTTACAAGAGTTTTAATATCATATCCAGAAAACCTGTGAAATAAATTTTGTATCAGCTACCAGTTAACATAAATAAGATATGAAGTAATGCTCGTCATTCAAATAGTTAAATATACTTGTCTGTTTTCCTAACAATGCTGGACAAATCCTTGTCGGTTAGATCGTGGTTGAAGTCTTTCAAGTTGTACTCTAACAACGCCCGCCTTTCAGTTTCTGTGGGTAAATCTACGTAGACGCGTCTCGTGAATCTTCGCAGAAATGCCCCATCCAGGGAACCTATTTAAGTTAACGTGAGATAATATTAATTAATGCAACCTGTCACTGAAATACGTTTAGTGTGACGCAAACTAATCATAAGAAATTGTTGAAATGTAGCACAAAACATGAACTTACCCGGCAAATTTGTGTTTCCAATCACAATAACACGTTTGTCGTTAGAGCTGGCGAAGCCATCAATTTCAACTAAGAATTGAGTTTTCACATGTTTTTCACTTCCTCCTTCACAATTTTCACGGCCGCCGCAGAGCGAATCACATTCATCTATAAATTTTTGAAGATATATTGTAGTTTTTGCTTATATAACCAAACAGATTAAGTCAGGAAAACATGGTTTATACCCAGGAACATAATACAAGGGCTGAGTTCCCTTGCAACCTCGAACAACGCCTTGACATTTTTGGTACTCTCTCCTTGCCATTTTGATAAAATGTCAGCAGTGTTTACACACAAAAAATTCATCTTCGATTCGCCAGCCAACGCTTGGATCAGCCTGGTTTTTCCTACTCCAGAGGGCTGTAGAAAAACATTGTTACTGTACAAAGTTGAAAAACGAAAGAAATATACAGCATGTTGAGGAAATCACTTACACCATATAGGAGGATTCCAGTCCACGCTTTCTTAGCTTGAGAAGAATCCGGAAACACCAAAGGAACAACAACGGCATCTTGAAGAGCATCTTTAGCTTTTTCCATGCCAATTACATCAGAAAACTGTAATTCAGGCCTTTCTTTAACAACGTTGTCCAAAATATTCTGTCGCAGCTCCTTGTCTTCCTTTGACATTCGGGTGCGTTTAGCATTTGGTTTTTTGGTAGTCTTTCCTTTAGCAGGCATCAAGAAGGAAGCGGAATCATCTTTTGAACTCTCTAGTTCCTCTTCAGTGTCTTCATCGGTAGCAGTAATGCAGTCTGAAACGGATTCCAAGTGAGACGAAGTATTGTTAGGCAGTAATAATGGGGTAGTCTTTTTCATGTCCGCGAGGTATAGTTTGTTCATAGCTCCTGATGTTGATGCGGCTGGTGCTGATATTGTTAACTTTTCTGCAAATTTTAAGTTTTTCAACATCATGGTATCGAACAAAAACTGAGACCTTATCTGTGCCTGGCCATGATGGTATCTCAGTTCCAATTTTTGTTCGTCCGATAGTTTATTGACATCGTAGGACTCGAGGCGTCGCATACTTTTAAGGCATATTGCCAAAGCGTCCTCGTAGCAATTTTTTTCCTCTGCCTCTTCTACGTCTTGTTGAAATTGAAGAACAACATCACCGTAAGACGCAATGGACCAGGTACTGTTAGTACGGGAAAGGTGCTTGCTGTTGGACATCCTAAAGTAAAAAAGAATATGTTGTTTTTATGACATGTAAATTTGTTTTGACTGTTAGGATATTACATAATTTGTTTGTTACATACGGTTACAGAAAGAAGCTCAAATTATCCAGAAAAATAAATCAGAGGGTTATGTTGCATTAAAAGCTTAAAAATATTAAACAAAAAGAGCTATACAAATTTACAAGTGTTGTTTTCGTTAAATATTATTTTCGGAAGGAAACTTTGGATTTGTCCTCAGCTTCCTTTCTCTTATTGTCTACGACTCTACTTGTATCCCAATCCTGTAGTTTGGACAGTTGTGTAGTTTTACGAATACAGTGAATTTCCCCAGACTGTGTATTGTCAATAAAATATCTGTCCACGGACAGTCGGATCATGACGACTGCATCCAAACCGTACGTCTGAGGACCATTATAGCATAAAAAAGCCTCCCGAGATAATTGTTCAAATCTTAAGTTAGGTCTATTATCTGACACTGCTTTAACTATGCTTCCCATGCACTCTGCGACACTTTCTGCTCGTGTCCTTAAGAGCGCACTCAGATATAAATCCGCTGCCACATCCATCTCATCTTCGTGGTCAGTGTCGAAAACCATCGCATATATTCTTTGCTCAAGGTTCTCCTGATCTTCAGCGAGGGCAGGTCTGACAGATACTGCCTTATCGTATTGATGTTTCACGAAACATGTGAGTCTCCTGTATTGATGCTGCACCTCCAAATCGTCTAGTTCTGTGTCAATGAAACCTACTTTTTTGGCAAGTTGAAAATATTCCATATATTCTTTCGGAACATTTTTATTTTCAAAATGGGCCAGCATATTTTCCAAACTAAAAGCCTCTTCAGTCAGATTGGATGTGTATGCAGAAGCGCTTGCTTTGTACTTAGTTTTTCTGACGTGGTAACCATTTTCGAAAGCATCAAGAAAACAAGTTGCCTCTGCCCTGATTTGGTTAAGAACAGTAGGAATATCCGACGTTGCGGAGTCTCCAAGCTGGGAATCTGCCGATCGTGAACCCCGTGTAGATACTTTGGAGTAAATTACGGACGTGCCACGGTACGTTTGCGTTTCTTCCATTTCCTTCACAGCTTTAGCCAAATTGGGTAAATTCTTGCTCAATTCAAACATTTTGGATTTGGAATCTGGAAGGGACTCCACCATTTCTCGCATTGTTTCAATTGTCTGCTTAACATGAGCTTCTACCCTCCAGCTTGGCTTACCTGGCTGCTGAACACTGCCGGAAAGCTTTGATATTTCGTTGTACATATCAATTTGGAAATTTAAGGAGGCGACGAATCCGAAGTGTTCGATTTGCTGAATTACATTTTCCTCTGCAAAACGGTGACGTATGAGATTGTAATTTCTACTGAAATTTAGAAGGGTTTTGTGTTCATTATTAGCGAATCGAGTTGGCGATGATTGGATTGGTGCGTACAGTCTCTGATCATGTTCCTCAGCGACTTCTTGCATCTCAACGTACGATTTTCCTGTCGTAAACATTTTGTTTACTTGATAGACTAATTTGTGTACATTCGTCAAAGCAGCAGATTTCAAAAGCTTAGCTTTGCCGTCTTTTATCCCCAATTCGATTAAGTGAGCAGGATCCCATTCAAATGAGTACCAAATATGTTTGTCCTCTTCTTTACCAGGCATGTCTGTCATTAAATGTGTGTGCACCCGGTCATGCAGGTATTGTCCATCGAAGCATCCTCCTACACATCTTTGCTTCTGGATGTCTTCTGGTATAAGTGTGGCGACACTAGAGACCATGTCTCTAGCCAGTGATAAACCTTTCCAGTCTCTAACTTTTTTATCTTCTGCCATAATGTCGACTATTTTCCCATCTGCATATGAAAGTATACCAACAATTTGTCCAGCTGATCTAGTTGGAGTAGCTGTGTACTTATCTCCTAAATATGAAAAACTGGGACGTCTTTTTGTTCCAAGCAGGGGCGTCTCCAGTTTTGTTTTAATTCTTTTTTGCAACGTTTGGTATAAACTATCACTAAATTTTCTACAAAAGTCTTTTCCATGGTTTAAATCACCGACATCCTCTCCTCGGGCAGCGGCAGCAGCGACTTTACCCTCGTAGCTTTCATATGAATGGTCAACTTTAATGGCTTCGTAGGCAAGAGATCCTAGGGTCATGGCAATTTTTCGCTCTCTTTGTTTTAAAGTCATTTTGTTGAGAGTAGCCTGCATTTCTGCCAACTCTCTGTGCCGAGCATTTAACGCGTGTCTATTCAAATTACTTTTTAGATTTCTAAATTTTGGTGGTTGAGTTTGCTCCCTAAAATCGGTTCCGTTGGATGATGGATAAGAAAACTGACCTTCCTTTTTTGTTGATGTTGATGCTGCAGTAAAACAAAGCGTACATCGTACACCACTAAAATCGTCTTCAACTCCTTCCTCTTTATATTTAATAAGCCATGGACATGCTGCCATTAAAGCATCCACTGATGCAACGTTTTCCAAATATGCCGTATCAAGACGTCTTACTGGCTTCGTATTTTCAAGATTCAGGGGCTTGCGCGATTCGTCGAGAACAAAGTCTTGAAGCAGCCTACGTATATCCATTACTCCAGTTTCTACATTAATTAGTCGCATTTCAAATGACTGCTGCGTAAAAGATTCTTTTTCTTCATCAACAGACATTTTGTCGCCTTCATTTATGTTGCTCTCTTCTTCAGTGTGAACACTTAGTTTGTCTGGAGATAAAAGGTTGTTATCTTCTAGCGTTGAGGTAATGGAGCTGTTTGAATCTGGCGACCTTTTGCGTTTTCCCTGCTGAAATGGATCAGGTTCCCGATCCTTTCCTTCATCAATTGTTGAATCCTCTCCCTTTGGCACATCGGTTTGATTTTCCGACAAATGAATATAGAAAAATTCTTCGTCTTCTTTTAACATACTTGCTATGGTATCTTTTGGCATGCCTTTCTTTACAAGATGTTGACGCTTTAAGTCTTGCATATTTTGGAACTCTTCCCATTGTGTTACATTCTTCCACTTTGTAAGAGTATTCAAAGAAATTACTTCCTGTTTGTCTTCATCTGTTCCTGGTTTAATATAAGTAAAACCTTTCGACAACCGCGGATGCATATTGTGACATTTATTAATGTCAACAAATCTTTCTCCGTCGTCTTTCCTTAGAATCGGGTCATAGTGGTCCTCGCTTAAAAGTAAATGAATTGGTGTTTTTTCTAGTGTACTTGGGTTTGCATTAAACCTGACGTTACGACATTCCACCCAAGCCTTTTCTTTGAGTTTAGTATTCGTTTGAGTAACAACGATTGGACGCTGAAGAACATGGCTTAAAATGTATTTCGTTGTTTCATTACCCCAACCACTTAATTTGCCATGTGATATTACACGGTTGTAAATGCTGTCAAAATTCTTCTCGGCGAAAACATTTTTGGCTATGGCTTCAATTCCTGGTTTATTTTCAACGAGTTCCTTGACTATAAGCAAGCGCATTCCTAAATGAAATCTTTCAGTTCCATATAACGACATCGAGACTGCCTTAAACTGGCAGTCCCCTCCGGCTCCTGCATATGCAACTCCGATTTTATCCTTTAAATTTTCCGGTATAGTTTTATCTTTGTATGAAGTTTTCATACTCGTGTTCCACTTCACTGGAGTACGTGTGATGGATAGTTGTTGCAATTCTTGAAGATCATTTTCAAATGGTTTCAAAATTTGTTCCTGCTCGTTTACTGATTTTGCCGCTCCTAAACGATTCAGAACAGGACCGATATAAACTGGATCGAATATACGAAGTAATTTTTTGACACGTTCTTGTTCAGTGTTCTGCTCTTTTTCATGACTTTTTTCTATGGCTTCTTTCTGCTCTTTGTCCTGACTTTTGTCTTTGTCCTCTTTCTGCTCAATTTTCTGACCTTTGTCTTTGTCTTCTTTGTGCTCATTTTTCAGACTTTGGGATATGTCTTCCTTCTGGTAAAGAAATAAAGGAATTGAGTCCTTCAAATTTAGTGTTGTTGAACACATGACATATTTAGAAGATAACAAGGTTTTACCTTCCCTGTAACCTGCTTTAAGACTACGTCTTGCTCTTTTTTGCCATCTTTATTGAATTCCTCAACGTTAATGGATGGTGACTTTGTACCAGGTAAGTTAAAAAATGTTTTCGGTTTCTGTTTACTTGCTGCTCCTACTAAACTGGGTGACTGCAAGTCCGAAGATGCATCTGCGTCTTTGACGAAGATTTTCTGTAAAACCAGGTTGCAGTGTGTATGAGAGGATTAAGTCAAATTAAAAACCAATTATGTCTGTAGAAAAACCTTTTTGAAATGGTCAAGCGTCTGTTGAGAGGGATCTACAACCACTTCATACTTCTGCTCCTCCTTACTCTTGGTAGGATGCTTTCTTAAGTAATGGTCTGATATGCCGTCTTTGTTTAGCTCTAGCTGGCAGCAGGAACATCTAACTCGCACCCGATCCGTGCGTATTCGTTTTGACTTAGATTTAGGCTTTTCTTTTTCCATATTACTTCCGTGCTACTTCACCGAAATACAATCTTGGGTACAAACAAACATATTGTTTCTTGGGTATTATTTTTCCTATATGTCCAATTTAAAATCCTTACATGCCTAAGAGAATGCACTGTAATATAAAAACCAACGTGATAAGGATGCTATAATGAACAGATAATATCGGAATTTTTCCCTAGAAAGCTCAAAGTGCTGTTAATGTTTAAAGCTATCAGGGTGTGCAGTAAGCATACAAAAATACACTATACGTGCATTGTGAATATCTGAGTACACCAAAATAGCTAAAATTTTGTGGTCAGCTAAATAGGAAGATACATGTAGTATAGTGGCATTTTTAACATGAAATTTTCATTGCAAATCTCTCCATCAAAATGTTATATCCTTTATTTATTTTAAAGGATAAAATGAATTGGTACAAAAAATTGTCTTATTTTCTTCAACAAAACATGTCAAATTTTTTGCCAGTTATTTTTCAATTTTTCGGAACGTTCAATATATTGTAACAAAAAAGGTTTAATAGCAAAAGAAAGAATGAATCAACTACCGAGAATTGTGTTTCACTACGAAATCACGTGTCAGTTGATAATTTTTGGAATGTGCCTTGCTTGTTTTTATTCAAACAGACTTAAGGGATAAGAATGTCAATGAAATTCTAACATGTATGTTAACTGCAACGCAGCACATTGCATGAGTATCTTAAAATTTGAAGAAAAGATAAGTGAATAAATAATTTAAAAGCAGTCAGTTTACAAAAATTAAGTTATAATTAATAATAAGAACTTATTTATTACCTCTTTTTAAAGACGCTCACTTCCATACGATCAAATGATAAGGCACTGCAACTTGTTACAAAATTTTAACAAAAATGCTGGATTCAGATTTAATCACAATGCAGTTAGTGTATATAACTAATAAGTTCAAAATGAAAAAAAACTTGTTTGAAACAAAACTTATAGTATCGTAATCCCTGAATTTTAGAAATATGCCCTTATGAAAGGAAATGTCTTAAATTTGTAAATAACAGTTGGCTTTTAAGACGGTCTGCTACTTTTGGATACGTCCAAATCTATTGAGTTCTCATATTCAAATGATAAATGAAAATTCGTTTTAGCTCAATACAGAACTTTGCCAAAGGTACCACTTAAATTAAAGACCTAGTAAAGGAAAGTTTAGAGATATGGAAAATGACCCAAAAATATTACTTAAAATGGAATTGAATCCGTTATGTTGTGACCTAAATGGCATAGTGTACTGTACTTTCAGTCAATGAAAGAATTAGCTCAAGAGAAACATGTTCCTTAAAATAAAAATCACAAAGGGAGTCTGTCTACCTACCTTTTCTTGCTTGCTGCACATGTATATATCAATACATACTAGCAACAGACTAGCGGAGAAGAAACTCCTGAAAATGACATAAATAACTTTTGAAAAAGAGAGAGCTACAAAAAGTAGTATGAAGGCCATAAACTCATTATGTTCCTTACAAGTGGAAGATAGACCTAGGTACGTTTTTGAGAGTAAATAAATGCAATAAATTGCTAAATGAGTTCTGCCTTTACCCGGCACGATGTAGCAGTATGTATGCGATATACGTCAATTAATGAAACAGGAATTCAATGCAGCTATCAACAACAAAATATATTGATTTTATTAGCTACCTTTATTTTAAAATAAAAAATGGATTGATAAATGAAAAAAGATTACTCATGAACGCGTTTGTGCACACTTGCTTGTATAAAATATGAAGCGTAAACTTGATTCAGTTGTGACGTGCTACATGTTTATTTTAAACTTCAATACACTAAAATATAATATATGATGTTACATGTTTACTTAAAAATTAGAAAGATTTTTTTTCCATTTTACACTTGAGTACCCCTTTTCTTAGTCAATTGATTTTCGGAGATGGTAGTGGTGAACGATTTTGTGCGGGCATCCTTCCTTCAAAGTGCCGCCCTCCCATTATCTTTGATTATAGCCCATCCAACTCATTTCCTTCCGTCATACCTAAAACTTTCACTGTTTCACACTCATCCCCAATTGATTTCGGAATATTTTCGGAAGAAAATCTATCCGCTGGTTTGCTATACAACTCAGCAAAAAGGAGTGCGATCATCACCAACATCATTATTCCGACAATGCCGGCAGTCACCCACACAATCATTCTTATATTGATATTATAAAGATCGTCGTCCATGTTTTGGTTACTACCCTTCTTTCCCCAGGGCATCACAACACTTTCTTTCCAGTTGACACAATAGTCCTTTTTATAACACTGCCGTGAAACTTCCCTGCAGTGCTCTAGCTGCAAATGGCGATCAATGCCAAATTTGCTAAAATTCTTTTGAGTGTAGTCACAATAATCGGTGTCTGCATAAGCTAATTTTAGTTTATTCAAAAGCTGTCTTTTAGCACAGCCCATAACAGTAGCGTAATTATATGTTTCTCTTTTATTTCCTTTGATGTCGTGTTGTACTGTTTTTATTTCCATTCTTCCCAAAGTACATGTGGCCTCATTTCTCCTATCCTCTGGACAAGGGTCATCATCCATTTGCATCATCCGCCAATTATAAGTGTCATTAAGTGGAGGACAATTTTCCAGATAGGTATTGAAATAATAGAGATTTTTCAGTTCCAATGTAATGAAGTTTCGAAGGTTTTGTTGGCAGTCCATGTCGTCACTGGGACAGTCCAAACTCAGACATTTGAAGCAGAAAAGGCCATCCACGCCTGTTTAAATTCATTCAAAAATTAATGAAAAGTTATTTGCAACAAAATATAAATCATCTAATCCACCCACGCAACTTAAAAAAAATCTTACTCGTGCAGTATTGAGAAATGCATATAAGTGCGATGACCACACGTGTTTGAAAAGTAGTAGGTTCCATTTTGATGGGGAAGTATGGAAGTAGGAAGAGGTGTGAAGTTTGTTGATCAATTATAACGTGCTTCAAGGTTTTGGATATCTATTAGTAGGCTGTTTTCCTCAGGACTGCAATGAAGTTTGCAGAGAAATTCCTGTAAATATAACATATCATATAGACACATAACAAGATAAACTGGTGTTGGATGTGTTCTCTCAGTTCTCGGAACTTTGTTCAACAAGCTTTACAAACACAGCGCAACACACCCTTGAAATATTACTCATTTTAGTATAAAAAATCGGAAAAAGGTTGTATTCAATTACCTCTAATTACTGATGTTTTATTTAATTCCAAAAATATTTTCTCCAGTCAGACTCTTACTATGAGTTTTATGATGTGATAAACGTAAAGTACATATGTCTGCAATTAAAGTAGTTAAATGCAATAAAATGCTTTGTAGCTGTGTATTCGAGTGAGTTTTCGTAAGCTTTAACTGTTTTGTCACAAAAATTAAATACCAGGTTTTACACTTCTTTACCCGACCACTACAGAGAAATCTTAGCAGAGGTAAAACATTTTTACTGTGAAACTAACTCTTCACTCTGCAGGTCTGTAATGATTTGTGATCGCAAGTTGACTAGATCTTGTAGTGTCAGGCCAGGTTTAATTGGAGTCATTTGCAAGATGAGCTCAAACTTATCATCGCATTAGTCATGATATGATAACTTTGTCCTTGCCCACTCAAGAAACACTAATCAAACAAAGAAACCAATAATAATGTACAACATAAACGTACAATTCATTCACACAGTTTGTCCTTAATAAGTTGAGTCGTATCTACACTTTCCATCCAAAAAAAAATATTAGGTACTTAAACAAACAACTTAAAAGTTCGTTATGAGTCACTTTATCAATTCATTTAACATGTTGTCACATACAAACTTGCAGTTCTTATACAATTCAAAGGAGAAATACAAAGCATATGTATAGATGGCATGTCACATATCTTATGTAGGTATGTAGATGTTAGTACTGTGATCATACTTCGTCAAGAAAATAATCTTTTCCCAAAGTTTGTTGAAAATTTGCCCACCTTCGGCGGCCAAATTACCCGGATCGTAAAAAGTACTGCCCGAAAGTTGCGACCAAACTAACCGGGTCGTAAAAAATTTGCCCGCCTGTGGCGGGCAATTCTCCCGGTATGCCTCAAAATTTTGCCCACCTGCGGCGGCCAATTCTCCCGGTATGTCTCAAAAATTTGCCCGCCTGCGGCGGGCATTTCTACCCGGTACCTAAAAAATTTGCCCGCCTGCGGCGGGCAAATTTCCCTGATTAAAAAAAAAATTTTGGCCGCAAAAATCCCGGATTTTTTTGGCTCGGTTCCCGGAAACGCCGTTTGAGCGTTTGAGAACTTTTCCTATGCCTGGGACCAGGAAGCATGTTGAAACCTCTACCACAACCACGCTCATTCGTATGGTATCCTGAACAACTGATTGATAATCGTGCAGACGAAGAAGCGAATAAAAGAATGAACGCGTTTTGGACTAAATGTTTTGTTTAGAATCTATAAATTGTTAAATCCAGCTAATTATGTACCACTTCAAGCTTTACAGTAGAGTATGGGATCTCTTATAGTTG
>JAQIWN010003791.1:0-12380 GCA_034699025.1 Entomobrya cf. arborea Gr-Col-00668
AATGGAATACGCTACTGGGGGCGGCGTGCTTATCCTCTAAAAACTCACGCATCTTAAAATTCAACGAATTTATCAATGCTACTGAATCAATCATGTTCTACAAATTGTAATTTACAATGTATTACACATAATATAACATGGTGAAATAAGTGAAATTACTTTAACTTGTCCCCGTTGAACGAAATACGGAACGATACATTGCATGACTATGAGTACAGCATGAGTAACTAATACTTGGATTAAGAGACGCTGCCAATCAAATAAATGTTATAATGAATAAAAATAAGTAAACATTAATTATATAAATGCTAATGGAACACTTTAAAATGGCTAAAATTACGTACAAATTTTAGTAAATTAATGTCATTCAACACAAAAGCTGTATAAAGAAGGAGAGAAAAACCGTTTGCCACTTCGAAAAGGACCATTTTATGCACCAAGTGCCTGTAAAAATCAAGAAAATACATAAGTATACATACATAGATCGCGAAAAAATTCAATTTTTACTGATTGATTTGACAGTTACCTCTCAAACTGAGTTTCCGTGCGATGGTTTTCTACAGAAAAAATGAAGAGGAATTTCGTATACTAATGATAAATACTTAATTAAAATGGGATCAACACGTCCATCCAACATTATTTGACTTACCCCATTCCGTTAGCATATCCGCAAACCAACGATATGCTTTGGTAGACATCAGCACAATTGAACAGTATACTAAAACTGGGAGTAAAGGAAAACCATGTCTCCAAAATAGTAGCTTCCATCGTCCTAATCCCCTTTCGTTCTCTTTCTGCGCAGAGTAAGCCTTTGCCAGAATTTCATACTCCAAATACTTGAACATAAACCATATCGCTATTGCACAACAAACAAGTTCTGCCGGCAACGACACTAGATAAGTCTATCAGAGGAGAAAGGTCAGTTTAGAGAATGGATTCATTCAAGCAATCAAGTAAACACATTTTGAAAAAAATACAGAGTTTCACACTCTCACCTTCATGACTACTTTGTAGTATGGGTACCTCTTGAACATTCCACCGGTAACAGGGTCGATAGATAAGTGTCCCACATAATTTTCTCTGGGTTGCTCCCAAACATTCGACAGTCCTTGGAGGGTGCCCCATTGAAAAGTGATTTTTGACTGGTACCGGTGCCACCATATCAGAAACATTGTGACGAATAGCATGTTGACTGCACATATCCATAAAGCAAGGTTCTGAGACAAGAAGTCGGGAAGTATAAATGAAAGTAGAAATACGAGAAGACCAATGGACCCGGGTACAAGTAACCAGTATGTGTAATACGCAATGAAATTAAAATACAGACATGTGGCGTCACCAAAATAATTGCGTATATCCTCTACAACATGAAAGAACTACATTTTAGTGTCATCTTAACATTTCACAATTTGCAAGGCAAGTTTAAATTATATATGTACCTTACCATAAGGCAATTCATCCCAAAATTCATAAAACCACTTGTTCGTAAGTTTGCTCAGCTCTTCTTCTTGATGTAGTGCGAAAGAGGTGATGATCAAACGTTTTTTAGAGTACACATGAACTGCAAAAGTAACGATATCCTACTAGGCCAAACCTCTTAATAATTTCCAAGGTATAAAATCAGTATTCCAAGTTAAAAAATTCTTACAAAGGGATTGTCCAGTGGTTAGTATCAAGTGTTTGTAGCCAGGAACATGTCGTTCGCCTGGACGTGCGGATAAGTTTTGTAGTTCATGCGCTACCACCATTTGTTTTTCAGCTGGACTTAATATTTCACTGATGTCCATGTCATCATGGAGGAAATGGGAGATCTCATTCAGTAGAAATGGCCTTATGGCATCTGTAATGTAGTCCCTCTTTTGAATTTCCAATTTTTCTGCAACCTCAAGTAGTCGCCAACTACTTGCCGTCACATGAACGACTAGTCCCTTAAACTATGTAATCATAACCATGAATGGAATGTAACCTTTATGCATGAATGATTATTAAAGTGAAATTCATTCAAATGAGTTTTTTTACATCATTTCGATTACCCACGGGTTCCCTTTTGAGCATCAGCTCAGGCCCTCCCTTAGCCCGGGGTTCGGTAACTCTCATTATAAACCAGCGTAAAGCTTTCGTCTCTATTTTTGGATTGAATTTGATCACAAGCTCAGTATTTTTGAAAGGATCTTCCGAGTCGGGAACGTTAGGCAAGTCAACAGCATCAGAATCAGTTGAATCCGTCCCACGGATGTTAATACGATGAAGAACATCATTATTATCATCCAACTCCACGCTACCTCCGTGCTTAGGATATCCGTCGTTATAATCATCATCTTCGAAATCTAAGAATGTTTATCACATCACGAAATGTAAAAGCAGGATGAAGTCTCAAGAATAATAGTTTTGTTGGTGTATGGTGTGTCATCACGACTGAAAATACCTTCACTGGATCGGCCAGTTTCATATCCATCTAGTTCTATATCAAAGTCATCATTGCGTACGACCCTTCTAGTATGTGTATGATGGCGACTTTGGCGACTCATTTTTTACCAGCAACAACAAGGCTTATCGCGTAATTAACTGATAACTGATACAAAGAGTTAATTAATGGGGATCAGCAGAGGGTTTAAGCAGGGATCGTGAAAATAATCTGTGGCATCAGTAAAATATAATCAACAGGAAATGGGCGAAAACTGAAAATTAGAGAAAAAAATATTTTTGTCTAGTTTTCCTCTGAGGCGGAGGGTCACGCAAGCAGACAAAGTAAACGATGGAATTTTCTCTTCATGGTTACGTTGGAAAAACAACAAATTACCCCAAAATGATGCACACTCATATTCATTTGTTACGTTACGTATCTTTTACGCATGCGCATGTACCTCAGTGATAACATTATGAGTCTTATCTATTTCCAATAATACTACTATTGACTCTCATTCTCATCATTCGTCAACACTTCACTCTTTCCCGTCATCCTTGGTAGAGGTTGATCAACCAAACTGACTGTTCCAGTAGTTTCAAACGTTTGTAATAGGAATTTACTTGTAAACACAAATAATACATGACGATGCACATTTGCACTGTGACCAAAGTAAACCCATTGTTATCATGATACGTCGACGACAACAGATAAATAAAAGATAAAAATACGTTTGCATATAACATAAATGCATGTAGAATGGTAATCATCATGAGGTAGAGGTAATATATTATAATATGAATATGTGGATAATCATAGCATGATCACTAAAATGCGTAGTAGTATTAAATATTCAGCAAAAGAGAATAGAGCATAAAAAATTTGTGTGCGTGTGGTCAATTTTTTCATTCATAATTACATTTTGTTTTAACATTTTTCACCTTTTCTACACTTGCTTCACGTATTCAAAACAAATAAAAAAGATTGTAACAACGTGTTATGCATGACTAAATCAATACCATAATTAAAAAACCAACCATTCTCATTCACGCAATAAAAAAATGAGCTACATTGGAAACATTCCAACTTTCACCATTCCGAAAAGTAAGTACTCCTCTACTGAGACAGAATACAGTAGTGACGATGGGGGAACTAGCTACATTGAAGACCACAATGGAAAAATTTCCGTGTCGGGATTTTCTGTATGTAAAAGCAAACTTAAGGCAAATTGCCCTAAACTAAAAAAAACACTATCATCATCAGTCATTTAAATTCTATTTATAACACTTTTCAATTTTCAAAAAAATATTTTACACAGACATCGGCAGCCAGCTCATCAGGATCTTCCCGGAAACGCAGAAGAAGACGGAGAAGAAGTACATCTAGCAATAGCAAATTGTCTTCATCTTCAATAACTTTAAGTCATCGGTCAGACAGAAGCGTTAGTACAAGTACACGTTATAGCATAACTCCTTGTCCGTCAATTGCAGAATATTCTCAAACAGAGTTATGCGAGGTCACTGGAAAACGAATAAGAAATGTTGCAGCCCTGAATTCAATTTATGATTTGAAACATGCCATAGGTAATTCACTTTATCATAATTCATTCGACGATCACTGTAAAGCAACCGTTTAGTTTACAAACTCTTCAAAGAATAAATAAATTTTATTAGCCTAACTATTTAAATAATTCAACAGGTAGACACAGAGGAATTTCGGGTAGCTTTGGAGCAGTGGATGCTGCTCTCTTTGCAATGTTTTATGTCACGGACATATTCGATGGCTTGTTGACTGAAGATAGTAATCAAAATTTTCTGCAAGGTCATCATGAACAGTTGGCTGTAAGAAAGGATATAATTTCTCTTTTGAGAAAAGAAATTGTTTACTCTCTTCGCATTAACTATTTTTGTCCAGCAAGTAAAGTAGTTAAATTAGTTCAATTAATTCAGAAACAGTACTCCTTAGACAATATTCAAGGTTAGTGCAATTTGTTTTGAATACACCTCCAACCTTGTAAATTTACTTTAAAATATTCATTTTATCATTTAAATTGTTCTGAAGTTAATTCATGATGACCCATATTTATTGGAATTTTTATTTCAGACAGTGCGGATTTCCTCGACCTACTTTTTGGGAAGCTTTTGAAGAGCCCATCCTTCTTCACTTATTCGGATGGTTCTGACAGTTTCATCCATCTCTTAAACTTGGAAAATTACTTGGCAAGGAAGTATTACTATCAACCACTAGCTATAACCGTGCAAAATATTCTTCGACAGCTTAATGTCTACCCTACGGGAAATATTAAAAACGATCTTAGCACCACGAGAGGTACGAGCTTCTCAGCGGTTCCATATCCTGCATTGATATTGAAAATAGTTAGGAAAGCCTTGAATGGCACCAATAATGGTTCCATGTACTACTGGGACAGTGCTACCGAAACTCATCATCATCCCCATAAAAGGCCAGTTATTCCAAACTTGCAAATTGACTTGACCGACTTGATAACAAGAAGGGGAAACTATGATGTTAGCAACCTTCAAAAAAGCTATAGCACTAATTGGGATAAAAGCACGGTATTTAATCAATCCTTGCCGACTTCGTTGGTGTCAGTAGGAAAAGATTTTTCATATGAAAGAAAAATTGGCATGGGTGTAGGTAAGCAGTTTTAAACAGTGTACATAATAATCTGACGGCACACTGTGCAATAATTAATTTATGGCGGTCCAAGGAAATTAATTCTCATAAACTTCAATATTTTCCCATTTAGGACGTGGCGTTGGGGCTGAATCTCGTTTTGTCAAAGGTTTGAAATCAGCTTGGAAGACAATGTTTCATTATCTAGAAGACTTGACACTTTCATCCAATATGATCCCTCCAGAATCTGGAGGTGGAAGGGACTTCGACTTACCCAGCATTGAAACAAATACTCACAATGATGATGACAGATCGTTGGAACAAAATAATTCATTTTTCACATCATCAACATCCTTGTCATCCTATCCTCGTACAACAAGGTCAACTCATAATCCATTATCTGGATCAATACATGATTTGAAAAAAGAACCAATTTCAAACACTACTAAAATGAAGGTCAAAGTAAAAATGGAGCTAATAGCCATTATTTGCAAGTTACAACCGAAAAATGGCTTTGCGACCAATTCTGAGAAAAACAGTAGCAATTTTTCCGGCGGATATTCCGTATATTGCAAAACAGGAAAAGACGGTGCTGAGTTTGCACCATGGGTGCTTTACCTGCCGAGAAACGGAGTTGCACCACAGGTATACCCTTACCCTATTTTTTCTAATTATAATTGCATCATTTTAATCTCTTATGCCTATAAAACATGTTTGTAGTAGTTTGAGTTTGTACATGTGTATATTATTAACTATGCAGGTGCAACTGATAGAAAACTTTGGAACATGGATTGACTCCCTGGAAAGACATCATGAAAGCTTTAATCTGCACAAAGTGCCCTCGGAAATAAGAACAGTTTTGGAGGATTCCCATTTACTGATATACAAACTGCTACAAAAATAAGTACTTTTAGTTTATTTATTTTTTCTAATACATTCTTATGCCATTTTTTTACAAAACTAATTCGTTAAAAGCGTAAAATGCAGGCATTAAGCACTACAATAAGTAGGGTATTCCACGATACTTCAGCCATTGATGTATCACGTCGGTTGGAGTTCCAAACATGTGTTCCAATAAAAACTGTTCGTATAAAATAAATAGATTTCATCAATTTACACTGTTTTTAAACAATAAAGTATTTTGCTTTAAAAAACGACTGTATTTTGATTACACACTAACCACAATCGCTCTCTGCCAATGCTTCATTCCCAACTCTGTAGTAGGTAACGATACCGCCAACAATGCAAGTCTGTTCAGCATGTGGGGCTTAGTCTTCATATCCACATCACAATATTTCATCAGTTTCTGCAACTCAGTATGACATCCATTATGACGAGTTGCACCATTCATTTCAGCTTCCTCCCTCAATTTCTTAAACCACAGCGCTGGTCGCTTTTGTTTCAACTTTTTCTCAGCAGAATCCTCGTCCTCGTCTTCATCCGCACTTGATGCGTTTCCCGGAGCTGCCACGCTAGGCTCTTCCTGATTCATTCGCATCAGGGAAATTGTCCACTGAAACACTGGACTTGGTTGAAGACCATTCATTTTACAACGAAATCGCTTCAAAGTGTCCCAATCCAACTTGCCTATCTCATTTTCGTAATACACCTTTACTTTATTTTCCGTCACGCGAAACATTCTCTTCATTTCCATGATATTGTTGAAAACGTCTGTTTCAGTTGTGCGGACTCCAGCAAGTTTGTACAAACGACGGACAGGAGTTGATGGGACTTCATCCATGTGAGGGGTTTTCTTGAGGAGATTTCGACGAGACTGTTCCTCCGATGGAATTTTCACTAAAGAGTGTGGAAAGGGAAATGTTGGAGTAGGTATGTCATACTCATCCGGCCATCTTTTGTTTGGCTCCTCTTCCTCTATTCCATCCGCTGTCTGTCTTCTAGACATTGATTTCCGTTTCTTTAATGCCGCCTCTACCACTTCGGCTGCATCCGCTTCTGTGAGATTTGCTGGATCTTTGTCGGCAAGTCTTTAAAATGTTGTGTAAAAGTAATTGGATTTTTAAAAGAGATTTTTTTAGCTAAATTAAAAATAGTTTTCTTTTCTTTTTTGAAATTGTATACCCTTTAGAGTTAAAATCCATTGCCATTTCGGCAATATCTATTTTGTGCCAAACAGGCCGTTTCAGCTTTTTACTGCGTTCAAAAAGTTTTGTGTAGGTCATGTAATTTCTCGTCCTTCGAATTGCAGCGTGCTCCGGGTTTTCAGCAAGCCTTTTAATTTTCTGTTCAGCAGTTAACATATTTTGCTTCATACCCTTTAGCTCCATCATATCTTGGAAGGAATGCTCTCTTTTAATTTCGTCGACGACTTGTGTAGAAGATCTGAAATCCGAAAAAAAAACTTATTTTCAGAATCAACTCAGATAACTAGAATGCTAAATGCTTATCGGATGCTACTACACTAATTTTTTGCATGAAATTAATTAAGGTAAGAAGTATTAAGTACCTAACAGGGCTTAAGTTTATAACGTCATCAACAGTAACTTGGCCTTGGCCATTCTTCTCAGACATCGCAAGAAGTCCCCTGACATCACTTTTCTTTCTTGCAGATTTGCTTCCCAGTTGCTTCAAACTTTTTCTGATGTTAATAGAAGCGGCAGAGTTCGTAGATAGAGCTCTACCAAGAGAAAGCACATTGATGGGATTACTGAAATTAAAAATAGTTTAAAGTTCATATCATCCTCTACTCTGCTTTTTTAATAATTTTTCAACATTTCAATAAAACTAATGTATTTCTATAAAATGGACTTGTTTGGTGGGGGTTCGTCTGTGGCTGTTGGATCTTGTTCGTTACTTGGTCTTTGTGGCTTTATTCCTAGAGATATTCCAACTGATTTTCTACTTTCACTCGGCCCAGCAAAGGACTTATGGCCAAAACCGAAAACGCTTGCTCGCTCGGATCGCATTTTTTGGGCATTGCGTTGAAGGATAAGTAACGGAGTTTCTTTTTTAGGTGCAGGACGGTCAGTTGAATCAGGACTGTGGGCCCTAATTTGTAGAACGGCTGTAGGCGGCAAAGGCAACTGGAAAATAATTCGTACAAAAGTCATTTAAGGAAAAGTTTTTATGTCACACTGACAATGACACGCATCTCGTCATGTTGGTAATGTACAAACCTTTGATTCCAACTGCTTGATTTTGATATTCAGTAACGACTTCAGTATGTCGTAGATAGCCATTATAAACTTTTCAAAGTCAAGCATGTCACGTTGATATTTTCTTTTGATGTCAATCAAAAATAAGCATGTTAAAAAGATGAAAGTGAAATGCGAAACGCAATTTAAAATGAACTGAAATGTTTTAGGGGAAACCTTGCATCCACAATTGACACTCTTCTTTGATCTGCATTATTTTTAGCGTCTGCAGCAGCATCTTTTGAGGCACGTGATCCTTTACGATTAAAGTCAAACATGCCTTCTCGAACCACGCCAAAACCGGAGTTCAAACTATAACTTTCTTTTTCCTTTTCTTGATTCCACTCGTTAAGAGCTTTGGAGAATGGAGTGTTCCCTTTTGTGACTGTCGGTTTTAGTAAAAATATATAATGTGCCATGTTAAGTACCATTCGTAAAAAGCCTTTTTTTACTAATGAACTAAAAATTATCATTGATTTTCATGGAACAAAAGGGATTTGCAAACAACAGTTGCCATTATGCCATGCATCAAAGAATAAAGTTATTTTTCGCTTGTAAAATGATACCTTTGTGGAAGCCTTCTGCAACTTTGACGAATTGATCAACTTTTGCCACTCCACCAGGATCCTTTAGTAGTCTACCTTTGTTGTAACTTGGTCTCTTTACTTTTCCATGAGGGATGTGGGGTAAAAACGCGTCACGTTTCTATAATATTGACAACAGGATTTACACGTGTGTGTAACGTGTAACTACTTGAGTATGGAAATAAAGTATTTTATACAGAAAACCTGTATTTTCTCATGTTACCTTTTTCAATTCTTCTTTTCTCAGTTTTGTTCGAATCCATCTTGCAGCCTATTTTTTCATAATAATTTTATATTCCCACAATTTTGAATAAATACTAAATGACAAACTGATATACTAAATTATACTAATTGCACTATATTTTTCAGTAATTACTGTAATTTTAAGATCTGGAGGCAAATTTTTGAAGGTAAGCAGGGCAGTGTCTAATTCCAAATCAATCAAAGCTTCATACGGAACATCAAGTGGAGAAAAGAATCCTGTTTGTAGTGACCGTTCTTCCCGATCTCGTATTAGGTCCGTCCAGTCATCGGGTTTTCTAGTATACACACTTGGTAATGTGCGATGTTCCAATTCTCTTTCTTCCTGCTTCCTGTCTACCCTTATTTTCCAACTTTTTTTCATGTATTTAATAAGCTTTTGAACCATTTTATTTGTCTTTCGTAACGCAATAACTTCTGGATCCTCTTGCTTGGGCATAACAAATATAATATCACTGTCTTGCCGTTTCTCCAATGCATCCCGTTTCTTTTGGAGGTACCAAGGCCTGCCTCTTGGAACCGACCTACCTTTGCGAGATTTGTCTGGTATACAAATCTCATGTTTGATGAAGTGATGTCGACGATATCCTTTAGATGATTTGCGCTTAGTTTTATCCTTCGACTTCTCTGGAGCAACCTGGTCAGTTTCTTCTTCCTCTTCTTCGTCTTCACCTTCCTCATCTTCTTCCAAAAGACATTGATCAATTTCCTCCTCCTCGTCCTCTTCATCTTCATCATCATCTTCCTCATCCTCTTCATTTAATCCTTCATCATCGGTTTGCACAAACAAGATGGCATCAAGACCGTCATCCTCGCGAGGAACCGCATCTTTATTCTTTCCAGAATTTCCTCCGTCCTCCTTGCCTTTTGCAGAGTCCCTTCGCGCTTCAGCTTTAGTGCCCTCCTTATTTGGCATTTCGCTGATAATTGAAATTAAAAAAAACGTGTGAAATTACAAAAGAAGTTAAAGAAAGGGCGTCGTATAAAAGGTTTAAAAAATTGAATGAATCGACAGGAAAAAATAGCTTAATAAGGAGGTCTTAAAGATATAATTCAATTATTCGAATGGAATGACTTGATGATGAATGGTCTAAATACAGTTTCCATTGGATTTGACAAAGTACTTTGCAACGAAACTAGGATCGCGAGTGGATCATATCATATCAATACGTAGAATTCACGAATAAATGACGACACTTTGATAGCTCTTTGTATTTTGTTCTAATACATTTAATTGTATTGTATTATCTTTATTTAAACGTACATTTTTAAAATACTCTGTATATAAAATTCATCGTTGCGCGTCTTCTTCATCAAATATAGACAAGATTCGCAAAATTCTCAACAAATAACTTACACAACACTAGTATACATTCAAATTCAAACATTGAAATAAATTAAGGCTAATGATACAAATGCCAGTTGAATTTTTGAGATACAGTATAAAAAATTGCTATTGCTATTCGAGCATATTTGTGTAATAATCTTGCGTGATTTGTATGTATGCTTCTTGTTCTGAACTTGTCATCTTGGCTATAACGGTTTCATCTACGTCAGTTATGGGTATCCTTTGCGATCCTACCATTACTGTCGGAACATTGTTATCATCCTCTTCGTCTTCATCCATTTCACCAACTAAAAAATTATAATAAGCAACCATACATACATTATTAAAATCAAATATTAATATGTAGGTGTATGAAATGAATGAAAATAAGTGGCATTAATACAAACCTTCGCCTCCGTTTCCGTCCATGTCATCAGCGTCAAGGTCTTGGCCGGGCATCACCGGATACCCAGAGGAACCGTCCTTTTTCTCAAATGCCATTAATAAACTCATGATGTCTTCTCTTGGTGCTTTATCTACCGATGTACTTTCGGATGATATTGCGCGAGTAGCAGCGGCAGTCTAGATAAAATAACAAAAAAGTTCAGAGTTCAGTACTGAAGGGATCTACAAGCTGTTTAAGTAGAAGTTTTTTTGAACATTACATTATCGCCATAATCTCCAATTGTAGACTCTGTCATCCATATCGGTCTTTCCTTTTTCTCTTCGCGTTTAGTTTTTCCGGCATCGTCGCCGATAGTAATATCAATTTTAGTTTCAGATGACCCTGTAGAACGAGTTGCTTCTCCAGACCATATGCCCATGCGCTCATTTCTTCCATTTCCAGCACTGTATAAAATGGTGTGCATTTTAGCAAAATGGTTGAATTATTTTGATTGCAATTTTAAAACTGAAATAATAATAATAATCAAACTGAAACTATACTTTGAGTCGCCAAATAGTCTTGGTGGTTCAGGTTCAAGCAATTCAGGGGCTAATTTGACGTTCTCAGCTCTCCTCAACAGTTCATATAAAAGTTGGACCTGTTCGTTAAATCTGAAAACAGCCAAATATCATGCTAAATGTTTGCACCTACTTTTTCTGCTACGTTAAAATAACTCTGTTTCTATTTTAACATGTGTAGTTATTTACTTGGCCAGCATTAATCTAGAGTCTTTAGGAACACCGGAAGCATCTTCCTCCACAGGTTGTTTACAAAATGTGCAATAGAAGGCGGCAGTCATTGGATCAAAAAGTTCACCAGCTTCCAAATCTAAAATTAAGGTACATAAAATTAATTCATTTTTTATAACTACACGCCATAAAAATAAAACTTTTTATTAGAGAAGGATTTGTTTTACCTGTAAACGTTTTAGAGCAATTAGTGCATTTAAATGAGGCTCTATTCGTAGCATCTCGCTCCTGTGTCTCCATCCTTTTACGCATGTGGTCTAATTTATACTTTATCACATTCACTAAACTTTTATAATTAATGAAGTAGTAATTCATCTTTTGCGCTTTCCCATCAGGTCCAGTCTCCATTCTGAGGCGAGACTGTACCAGTTTTTCATTCTTCAAAGTGGACATTCGGGCACGCAATAATTTAAGGTCGAATTTAAGAAGATCTTCCAAATCTTTTTCTTTCATACCTGTAATAAAAATTAATTAATGGATCCTCTATTATTAGTATACAAGCAAACTACAAACTACAAACAAAACTGCCATTCATATCAATCAATACTTGACAGCACACCACTTACATTGATTCCTCACAAGCATATCAACAATTAACGAATCTTCTATTTGATAAAATCCTCTCGCGACTAAGCGTGCCAGGGTTTTTAAATAACTTGGTATTTCTGTAACAAGTACAGCATCCCCCGTACTTTCACTCATCTTGGAAAACTATTTAAGTACACCTTATAATAAAATATTTGCATTTAAATTCAGAACAAACATTTCACGAAATAAGTTTAACACAATGTTTACAACAATAATAAGTATGGATTATAGTA
>JAQIWN010003792.1:0-12379 GCA_034699025.1 Entomobrya cf. arborea Gr-Col-00668
TATTGTTGTTTCACAAGCTATAAAACAAATATTTCACATTTTTTTCATTTCGCGCTGCGCTGGATGTGCACAAACCGCTTATACGTGCATTGTATGTATTTCATTGTCCGTTTGATGGCCTTTTAGGGTTTATGCATTCATGAAAAATCATTTATAAGCTTGCGGTGGTATTACTGTACTGCTTTTATTATGTCATTATCATTTTATTTAGTTTTTGTTTATTCAAATGTGAAATGTGCTCATTGAGCACAAAGTTTATTTTTCAGTGAATGAACCACCAAGTTATAGGTTTTGGTGGTTCACATTTCCCATTCTAAAATATGAACTGATGTTGAATGAATTGCAATGAAATGAAATCATATAATAATGAGTTAAGTGCTTGAAGGCAACGACTTTCATCATCAGTCTCATTTGCACTTTCTCTGCCAAGTCAGTCCAGGTCTGACGGAAGAGATAGTTAGGTACTGTGTACAGTACGTTGTAGAAAGTTTGAGTAGGTAATTACGTATGATGAAGTGATTGAAACTTAAGCCATTACCATTAAAATAATATGCTCACATTTCAAATAAGAAATATACACGCAATATTGAACTATCAAACTTTTTTTCTTGTGAAATCGTCAACACCAACTTGTTTAACGGAAAAACTGCAGCAAGTTTTTTCACGTAGGATGCTCTATTATGATTATTTTGTCTGACTTTAAGTTGAAATGATGGTGCAAAATAATAAGGAAATGCCATGTGCATAAAATTACATAGAGGAAATTTGTGGATAAACTTTTAATATTACATTTAAGGTGAAAGGTGGTATAACACGAAAACTTCTTACACTAATAACATGTCTTCTAATGGATTTCTTTCTTCTGCAGTCCAAAATCAAGTCAAACATGTTTAAAAGAAAATTAGCATAGAAATCATACGATTAGTTGGCTTTGTCTCCACAATATGGCCATATAGCAAAACAAGCTAGCAAATTTATTTGTCAAGCACGGTACACTGAAACTGAAAATTAGGTAAACTGATGAAATTTTAAAAGAAGCTGTGTTTTAAGCGAAAATAACCCAAGCCAGTTTACCACTGAAAACATTTCTGGTTTAAAGTTTGGAAGAGATTGTAAGCATGAAAGGTCATTTTTATTGTACATACTACACTTTACAATAATCAATTTCACAAAGTAAAGCAAATGAGTGAAGAAAATTAGGAAATTTTGTGTAAAGAAATTCAGTACAACTTTAGTTTTAAAATGGAACTCTTTGAGCATGGAATAATAAATGAAGTCGATTGGATTTCTGGGTAAAAGTTTTTGACTAGGCAATTTTTTTTACTGCGTAGGCAATGTTTTTTGTTCATAATTGTTTTATACTAAAAATAAGGAGCTGCAGTGTAGATTGAAGTTCTTTCTCTTTATTTCTAGTACGTCATTAAATTATTTCGCTGCGTATTCAAATGGAATCCTCAATAAATTGCAAACTCAAGAGGTACTTTTCAGCGCATGCTAAAGCTGAGTGTGAGCAGCGGAGGAAGTTGGAATATCGCTTTAGTAAAAGCAAAGCTTTTTGTAAATCCTTTTTGTCATTTGAGACAAGCTTTACTTTAGACGTACATTGTTTTTGTGAGTAAATTTAAATACAGCCTGTTTTTCAAACTAAATTTACCGTTACAAATGATTAATTCATTCAGGTAAACATCATTATTTATAATTTATGTCGGAAAATGAAAGCGTACCTCTTTGAATCTATAATAAATTACGTATCACACTTTTCATCTAATCTGATAAATGAGATCTCTTTTTGAAACTCAAATCCTAAACAGAAATGAAATCGTTTTCTGATTGAAAAGGATAAAAAGAGTTTTTGTTCTATTTAAAGCATCTAAATCCACGTGTTCGTTTTTCTGAAGACATATGAAAGATTCTAATGAGAAATCGATCTCCTTCTATACAAAACCTAGAAAGATGATATGCTTTTTACTAGACCAGGTTACATTTTAGAACATCAATAACTATAAAGAATTCTAGTTTTGCACTGAAATCTACTTTCACTAGTTTGCAGACTCCACCTCTAGAAGTAGTCAACATAACTTTTTAAAATATTTACATGGAACTTTTATACAAAATGCAGAGATACTTTACTTATGCTTAAATATTCTTAGTACATGTAATTTATCCAACGCTGATTTATTAAACCGGTAACCTACCTTTCTCAACGGTAACTTTAACTTTGAATCCTGGGAAGTGATGTGAAAAATCGGATTCAAATTTAAGAACCACTTGAGTCGACTTGGAAGCAGTTGTGTAACGGAGTAGCTTAAGCTTTTTTGTCCAGTCACCACAAATCTTCCTTCCTGCCTGCTTGTTACTATTGTTGTTACCGTAATTTACTCTGGAATCTCTAGTTGTCCTTGAGATTTTCTGCTGCTTGGATTGCATAGTAGTTGTGGACCCCACATTTCCAGAGTCCGCCTGAACTTCCAAAATCTCCAACGAATCGTACTGGCAGCTACATGGACAAAAAGAGAGATTAATTTTGACATTAATACGTATATACAAACATTTCATCCTTTCAAAACAACAAACCCTAGTACATCGTGGTGTTGTGTAACGTGCATTGCAAAAACTATAGTGTACATTTCTGCTTTATTTAATTTAATAGATTTATAGACTTAAGTACCTTCGTAATATATAACAACAACCAGATGAACAAATAGAAGAATATTTTAAGTTCTTCTTCTTGTTTGCGAATAACAAACCAAAATTCTATAAATCTGCAGCGACTGCTTGTCCAGACTTTCCCCTCATAAATTATCCTTACACATTGCATTGGTTAAAGTTGGACACAGGAAGTCTGTACACTTAATATTTTATCTCGTAACTGTTTTGTATTTCAAGTATAACAACAGTTGTTTTTGCATAAAATCGCATTAGCATGTAACCTAAAACCACTCCTTTCCTATTCTACCACTTGTCAGAGTCAGAAGAATGCACAATGTGAAAGCACTACTTTTTCACCTTTTAAATTTGCAATTCAGTTGTCACTTGTGTTTTCCTGTTTTCTGCTTCTCATTTTATTGGTTTAAATATAAGTAATAAATATTTCTTGTGTTTCATACATTGCATTGTATCTATTGTACATCCACTGTAGTTAAAGTCTCCTTCAACTCAAGGGCATGTGAGAATAAATGGGCATGACTAATCTTCAATCTCACTTAATAAAAATATTTTCCCGCAAGGTGTGTTAGGTAATGTTAGGTTCATTTTCAACAAATTTCATGTTATTTTTCACTTGCAATGAAAGCACTTTTGAGAAATTGTTTCTGTACAAATTGTATTTGCATGTTCTATTTTTCTGGAGAAAAGTATCGGTTGTCAACAAAGAAGGTTTTTGTTTGTTTACTTGTGTCAATACAAACAACAACCACGCACTACCACTCTCGACATGCAGCGCAGGGATATAATCCATTTAAAGATTACATTACCAAATGGTGCCTGAACTGAATGCATTATCTAAAATGTAAACTTCACGCCTTTGCGTTCTGTCACCAGATGTAAATATGTAGACGTTAGCCTTTTGTTAAAAAAAATGAAATCAATAAAATGATTGTATACTTAATAGTATACAAATAAATTTATTCAATATAAGTAACTCGTTCAGTAAAGAAAATTTACAAGGAGCTGTATCTTTAGTACGAAAAGACTTTTGATACATTAATGGAGTGGTATCCACCTCACCAAATACTGCCATCATGACTCAACAACCCCTTTCCTGATCTTTAAAAAAAGTACACAATATGAATTCCAAACCTAACTAATAACTTAGCATTTAAATATATTCATTGGCCAAGTTGAAAATCCACAAATAGCTGTCCATTTGAATGCGAATACAAGAATCGTTTCTATTTATTCGGATGATATGTGTGTGAGAGAGAGTATATTCCACTAAAATATAAGTTAGTTTTTTGTGAAAGTCCTATTTGTTAAGTGCTTTTCAACTTTCCTAATCCCAAATATACTAGATTGCTTTCACCTACTTAAGTTTATACTACTTTTCTTAAGTTACCACCACCATACCACTCTCGAGCCAGTTACTTAAGTACACTAAAACGGTATTATAATTCCACACGGGCAATATTGAAATCATTATTATTATTATATTTTTTCTTTGCTTCTTATAGAAAATTATAAGTGAAGTCAGAGTGGTTTGTATTTTTTTCCAGTGGTTCCATTTTACTCCACTCTCATTCTCATTTGTATTCACCAAAAAAAGTTGGAGAAAAGGGACGTGAGCAGACTTTTACCTTTTCTCTCAACCATGTGAATATTGTTACGTTTTTTTTACTTCTCCAGCTTCCATTTCTTCTTACAACATCCTTATACCATACTTACTTCATACAATATTGTAAATGGGCTCATGGGGCTCCACATGTACTTCATGGCTTGACTTGGTAATTTCAGGTTTAAAAAGTGGATGAAAACGTGTGGTGCAAAGAGAGATGATGATATTTCCAAGTGATACGGGAAACGAAAATGGCAACAAAAAGGAAACGACGATGGCATTCCCATAATTGCACAGTAGACCCCATGGATAGTTTCGAAAATAGAAAGAAGTATATGGCATGGCAAGACTCTGCTGGTCCACTGACTCCACAAAAAAAGATAACAGTTTTAGATATATTGTAGGTACCTTATGCACATAGTAATGCGTAAGCACATAATAATCATATCGCATCGGAGAAAAAGGAAAAGCTATTCTTCTCTTCTTCTGACTGAAGCAACAAACGGAAGTTAACTGTGTGGTTTTAAAGAAAAACACAATATTCCCAAATGGATTCACTTAAGTGCATAGTTTGTTTGAAGTAAAATATTCTAACAAGTGTAGTAATATTAGTTGAGTCGTTGTCAGCATCATCAGCATCACATCACTGTCGTCTTTTCCTCGTTTTTATGCGAATTGCGTTTGTTTTCTCTCTGCGAAGAAAGATGGGGGACACGCGAAACTCTTACTGATAATATAAAGGTTGTTATTCACTTTGGAATTCAAACACAAAATAGGTACATTCAGGAACTGAATGAGTTTAAAAGGACTTGGAATAAACTGAAGTGCCGGGACTCTATTCCCATCCCATAAACCCCAAATGTAAACCTCTTTGAAAGCTATCATGTGGTGGAAGTTTGGGTGATGATGGATGGTAATAATAATATGGCGTTATATTCATAATATCATATCATCTATCTACCAATTCCATTACGAAAATGTCCAACAAAACAACTTTTCCCCATGTTTATGATCGTCGTCGTCCCCACTGCCATCATCATCATCATCGCCATGTAATCACTTGTGTTTGACCAAAAATACATACCACAAAAAGCTATTGGGCTAGGGAATTACAGCTTTGCACCTTATCAAGTTGTTGGAATAGTTCCACTTCACACTCCATAAAACTTTCAACTGTGTATTAACCCTTTTGCTTACATACCCATTCCAACTAACCCACGCATCGCACAGTATAAATACGATTCTTCACACATCATATTTTTTTCGTTTGAATCAATAAAAAATACTATAAAACACTATCCACCAAAAACAAAGTACATAGTGTAGTGTGATGGTGTAGTCCCCGCGTTTGATGTGCCGCAACAATTTTAATTAAAACTATCTTCATGTCCATTTATGTAAACAATTGGCCATGACAGTATAGCTCTAGCTATGATCATCCATCACAAATAAAATTGCTACAGTTCTTTTCTGTTTTAGGGTATTTACAAAGTGGAAAGTAGTTAAAATTGGCCATGTTTGAAGGTTCCTAGTGTTTGTGGTCTGCTTTGTCTGTATTTGAAACATGCCAGGATAACGGCTGTAATTTTCTTTTCTATTCTTTTCCATCTATTTTAATACTCCACAAGCATAAGAAAATGAAAAAGTGAACAATGACGCGCTGCTAAAAGGCTAACACTTATGTCTACAAGTATAAACATACCTGTTCCACTTTTCTCGTAACCATTTTTATCACTCAACAAGACCAAAACAGTATTTTCATAATAAACACTGCCTAACTGTCGATTCATGATAAATACCCAACTAAAATAAAATAGACAGTGACCATGATGTTGATGTTACATGTTTTACTAACTCAAATTCTAATACTACCCACTACCCATCACACCATACCAAACACATTGACAATGTCCGTGGCACACTGACATTTACAAGAAGGGCTACTTTAGTTGCATTTTCTCTTTTTCTATTCTTCTATAACATGTGATTATCATACTTCTATCTATTATAATAATGTATATATGCCTACATGCCACCTACAAATCCACCTAGTTTCTTTCTCTTTTCTTTTTGATGGAACTGAAATAATTTAAGAGTATTCACTAGTGAGAATGTACGTAGAGCATGACGCAAAAGTAGCACTTTGACTATGTAAGACCAGTGACTGTTCTCTTATTTCCAGGCACAGGACTAGGTCTACATGTTGTTAGTCTAGAACGTGTTGTTTTATGGACAAGTGAGACAAGTTCTTGTAGTCTTTCTTTCTAAAAAAGCTATAATATCTTGTTTAGCTTTCACTTACTTTAGCCCTATGTGCAATGCCGTTCGTTTGGTGTGCTTTTTATGTAACCGGTAACACTACTACCATCAAACCACCTCCACACCAACAACATAATATCATGAATCTGCAACTCAACTTGTCCTCTTTTTATACTTTTTCCTTATATTACATTACAAACCTCGTGTAAGCCACCTTCTTAAATAATACGAAGAAAGACAACCTTTTATAGGCACTATTTTTGGTAGTGTAGGACGGACGGAAGGTGAAAAGCGTATTGTGTTACCAAAAGTAAAAAGATGGGTTGGTTGTATTCATACTATACATTGTTTTTCTTTCTCCATAGACCATAGACATGTGCCCATGTCGCCGCCACCACTTCTAAAACAAAATGAAAAATAAAACGGGGGAAAATAAGGAGAATCACATTCGCATTCTCGAACATCAAGCAACCGACCGATTACTCCGCAATAATGCATGTTTTTTACTCTAGTATTCCTTTGGGAAGATATCTATCCCAATTTTTATTACGAGTATAGTGGTGTGATGAAAGTGCATGATGATCATGCATGATATGTATTATGTTATGTAGGTATGTACACGTACACCACATATACAAGAAAAACTATTCCAAGTAATCCAAGGGATTAAACATTTTTTGTCATCTACTTTCAACTTTAGTGATGGTGGTTTGTAGATCGCTGTTCAATGTTCCTACTTTCCAATTTTTGCTGCACAGCACCAGCACAGGTAAAATTTCCTCTTATTGCTGGTAAAATATATAAAAGGTAAAAAATAAGAATATATACTCGGTATATATGTAGTTAGATATATTGTCTGTAGATAAAAAAAACGGAAAACGATCTAACCACCACCAGACCAGACACATAATAATGTTTAGGTAATGTCACAGTAAAAAAGTATACATTGTTTTCTCATATATCAAAGTGCATGACATGGATTTTCTATGATCGCTCATGGGAGAAAGCATTTTATAGACGAGAAAAAGCCATTATCGTTTCCACCCAAGCAAAAGACATGGAATCACGAGATATCATGGATTGCATTTGGATATGTGGTAGTATCCAGTATCACATCACTCACTTTTTAGTTTCGAAATTGTTTTCCTTCACAACAAAACAGAATTGCCACTGTGCCTGTGTTAGCACCACTCCACCAAACTAGCAGCATTTTGCACACATTGTAATTCCAAACCAGAAGAGAAAAGGTTAGATAGATAGGCAAACAAGTAGAAAGAGAAAAAAATGAACAGGAGAAGGGAAAGCGATCATTTAAAGATACGGCACAACAAAACATACATGAACTACTAGACGGCAGGCGAGGACGATGAGAGCATGGTATACGAGTGGCAATAATACGGAAAGGGTTTTATTTTATATCATCAGAAATTGAATGTGGGATCGGGATCCTTGGGAGGTGATGGTGGTATGATGTTGGGGCAGGGCGCTTTGTGATGCGTGGTGGTGGAAGAAAATGTTGATACAACTGGAAGAAGAGTTACATCAAGATAAATGACAATTTTTTTCCGCGACTTGATAGTATAATGTATATTGTGTATTTTTCTATAGCCGCCCACAGTTGAAATCACACTTGAGATAATATTTTGTTGTGGTTGTGGAGAGTTTAGTTATCAGTTTTGTCATCTGTGTAGTATAAATGGTAGCTTAGTGGTAAAATAGAATATTCTTGACTTTTTTCAGGAGAAGGAAAATTTTGAGTCTCCTAAATAAATGATCAGACAACAATTATTTGAAGCCTATTTTTTGCCTATTGTGAATTGTGCTGAATACTAATGATACTCTTAGAACTGCTTCGGTGAAATTGGATTATTATGAAAAAGCAGATTTCAAGGCCACTCTGTCCAAAGTGAACAATACATAAATGGGCATACACAGAGAATACCCACACGTGAGAATGAAGTCAGAGACCAGTGGCAAGCATTTTTTTCTGTCAGAATGCACATGTACACATGTCATTAAGTACGTGAGTGAGGAGGAGTACTGCCATTGTCATTGCTTTAGTAAAGTAAGTCAATATCACAAACTGCTTTCTTTCATTCTTTTCTCCTTTACTTTTTGATGAAAGCAACTCTGTATAGTCTATAGTACTGCAGTTGTGTGTAGTGAAGCAGAGAAACATGATTATTATCACAGGACATCAGACATTACGACAAAAAAGACTGTTCTCTGCTCGTTCTATGGAATTGGGAAGAATTGATATGTCTAGGCCAATTACCAATTATCCTGTACACAAAACGCAACACGGAAAACATTGTGATTTCCAACAGCGCACATAATAACACTACAATAGTGGCAGTCATTTATCTTCATACAGTTGTAATGGGACTGAACAAAAGGTCGACATTACGATGTACGATATAAATTGTTTGTGCTTCTTTTTTCAAGCATTAGATTCAAGGAAGCATGCTCACACAATTGGATTCGTACGAAATATTTTGTATTTTTCTTGTCACTTAATTTCGTGGACTTTATGTAATACAACTTTTTTGTTTAGAAAGACTGACTTCTGCAATTACAAAATAGTTGGGAGACAGAAGCACGACAACAACAACTGTAGATAGACTAATTAAAGTGTAACTTAGAATATAGTTTGGTGATTCAGCGAAAAATTTCCATAAAATTATTTGGCACATGACTTCAACCACTATATAATTATTACTGTTTGCTAGAAACTAATAAACGATTCCTTCAACAAAAATAAATTCACTTTGAACGAATCTCTTCAGGTACTATTCTCGCCAAGCCCGAAAGAAAAGAGATCATGCTAAACAACAGTTTATGAAAAGTGAGCATCGAAACTGTAGACCCACATAATCGTCAAGAAACGCTCTTACACCTTATATAAATATACATTTTAATTCTTCAAACTGAAACCCAATATTATCAATACTAACTCACATATATAGACAATCATGAAACTGAAAAGGAGAAAGCGATATACTATTTACTATAGAGGAAAAAACGCAATTTTCACCTAAAAACCCTAAATGATCCTCTGTAATAGTAAGTCGTATGATCCTAAAAGGTCTCGCAAGGATAATAGTAATTCCTTTCGAATGACTTCTTTTCAAATCTCATGAAACATTTCACACTTTTTATGGAATGGGTACATAATTCATATAAATGGCAACACGTAGCCTTATCTCATAGTATTGTCTGCAAAGTTTGAATGGACAGTATTTTCTCATAACGAGTAAATGGCTGTATTACATTAAAAATAAAACTTATTTCTTACCACCATAATGCATTTCATTCTAAAGCCTTAGCCCAATCTTACCGTTAACTAAACTTGTACCTTAGATCATAAAAAAATATTTATTTTCCATTTCACTGGGGTTTTGAAAAACAGCAGCGTATAACGCACAAGACAAACAAGAGACCCAAACGAGTAAACATGGGTCATACCATGTGATGCCATTAAATTACATACCTTTATTTTTATATACTGCAAAAAAGTGAGTGCAAAGTAACAAGCTCTTAATTTAATTGTCACATAGAAGATAAACCCCGCTCTGGGGAACTATATACATCATCTTCTCTTACCTGGGAGAATCCTCGAGGATGAACTCGTCGAAAGAAAGCACCAGTTTAAAACCAGGTATGGTCTCAATGCTCGTGACGCACACGATATTGTCTGGATATGCGCTGGGATAAGCAGGACTGGTTACCACCATGGACGTGACCTGAGGTGGGCTCAGCTTCAATGTTCGATTACATGACACATCCACATCTGTTAAATGTACACACAAAAAAAAACTATGTATAAAATGTGTTTAATGAAATTACGTTTTCCAGGAAAAAAAACTGTTTTTGGTGTGTGTTGTGTGATGAGGAAAAATAATGATAGGATTATACCACACAAAAACCAAACTTGTGTGGTTGATGGCTACCAAATAGCTTAAAAAGTGAAGGAAAAAGTATACAGTGATCAAAGTACCTTCCGCCTCTTTTCATCACTTCATCTTATTTTATTTAGGTATTTTATCTGACTTAATGCTTATGACCTTAAGGGACACGATGGAGGCAAACTCGTGTTCACCTTTACAACAACGTAAAGAAGGTCATCTGAAAGTTTGCGATGTGATGATGATGATATTTTTGGGTGTAAATAACTTGCTGCCAGTTTCACACGGACAGACAATGAATCCATTAACTGTATTAAACCGCGGGGAAAGTTTAGATCAACAGAACAAAGAAGGATCAAAATCCATGTGATAATCATGTAATCACGAACAAAAAGCATTTCCTTTTTTGATGGGCATCGCAAACAAGAAGAGAGTAAAAATAACAGGGTATTTTGAAAGGTTGAACTTATTTTTTTACAGAGTTTTAACTTGGTACTTCGTACTTGAAAAAGAAAAACTGTCCGTGTAAAACCGATGATGGTCCTGTTAAGCTAGCACAACTTAAGGAACCTGATTGATTGTGATACTTTTTGAACTGATCATCAGTTCATGTGAGCCAGACATGGAGAGGACACAGGAAGGAGCCAAGTAAAATTTTGCCATGGGCAAAATATGTATCGGAAAACTTTTTTTCTAGACAAAAAGCGCTAATACTACTTACTTTGATGAGTTCCTTTTTCACAAAGGTAAAAGTTTTTTACGTCACAATTTCTGTCGTTCCAGTAAAACCTTCCATTTTCCCCGTCGCCCCTTTGCTGGAGAACCTGCTGATGAGAGTTTAAACCTTGCCCTGTAAACTGTTGTTGCTGCTGTGAAATGTGGTGGTAACCTCGTTCCGGCTTTACTGCCACACGAGGATTTGTACTTCGAGTGTCAGAGGAAGTAGGAGATTTGAGTAGAAATGGTGGAAAGGCATTATCACTTGTTGAAGATGAGGAGGTGTGCTTCACATGTTGTTCAGGAACGTCAATTTGACGGATTTCAACACAGTCTTGACCACTCCACCCATCATCGTTTGGTTGAGCGCTGAGGATTTCGTTTCTGTCGCTTTTACCTTGATGTGTCCAACCGGGAAACCAATCTGTTTGGAAAATGAAAATAATATAATGAATAGACAAAGCATCCAAAAAAGATACATTAGAACAAACGCGTATTTGTATCAACAAGCGGAAGTGTTACAGCAGCTCGCTAATTCCGCTAGGATTAAAAGCTTTGTTCTAAAATGCTTTTGTGAATGCGGATTGAATTCATGTAATTATATGCTTTTAGCATTGAAATAGCCTACTTTTGTATTGAAAAGGAAGGCCACTTGTCCACTGAAAGTTTCCCTCGGACTCCCTGTCGTTAGCACCTATCCAGTAGGCTCTTGTGGGATGAAACAGAGGACTGAAAATAAATATAAATACAAAGTTTATGTAAGATTATAGCCTGTATCCTTGTGCTCATTAAAACCACACAGCACACACGTTTAAATAAAGTGTGTAAATAATATAGTAATTTTTGGATTCTTTTATTGATTGCATTCTCTTTTTTGAAAAATGTAACGCTTTCTCTTTCTCATGCCATTTTTTAAAAACATACACAAAGTGCAAAACGTCTGTAGCTGTGACATGGCAAGGAAGAACGAGAAAGAAAGCCTTGTAATCAGCAGCATGAAAACGGGTTTTGTGTGATGAGTTTTTTTTGTATAAGAACATGAGAGATAATGAAAACAAGCACGTCATATCATTGAAGTCTCTTGAAGTTTCACGACTGTACCATAAAAAATTTAAGCGTAGCATGCTAGATAGATTATTCACCTTAAAAGGATGACATACCACAAAATATATACCTAAACCACTCATGAGCCAAAACTTTCCAGTTTTTCTTTCTTTTTTGTTAAGAG
>JAQIWN010003793.1:0-12378 GCA_034699025.1 Entomobrya cf. arborea Gr-Col-00668
TGTTACTAAAACCCAGGTATTTTTTTACTTTGTTGTAATTTGACCTGGAAGAACAATTTGTATGTTGTTCTGTTACGAGAATTGAATTGCGATGATGATGAGAATTCAGGGCGATTTTTAGTGCAGATTTTTTTAACACTAGATTTTATTTGACATTTGAAGAAGTCTACAACCTAAACTGAAGATCAGAAATACACTTAAGCGTCCTTTCCTCCCTATACCCGTATAATAATGATGTCGGTCGGCCGGTACTAATAAAATATTCACATGTTCTGTCTTTTTGTGCTAATGTCGAAAGCAAGTAACATTCTATTTTACACAACGATTTTTTATAGACTTAGTTGTAAATGCTTATGATTATTGCAGTCGCACGAGTAGACTTTATATCTGTACAAGCAGTACTACAATATGGCCACTAAAAGATAATTCTTTCTTCAGGGCTAAAGTATAAAGTACACTTTGAGTGATTTATATCTGTGTGTAAAACTTGATTATTCTGATTTTTGTGATGTCTTTAAAAAAAGGGTTTCAAGTTACATGCAAACTTGCCGGATCATCTTGTAAGGGTGTTGGCGTTGTCATTATCACTCAAAGAGAACAGTCAGTATTGAGATCTTTTTCATTGCACGTCTAGTTTTCATCTTTTTCCATTATTGTTATACTATTATTATTATTACCACAACCAACACAAGGTGGGCTTTTACTTTTTTCTCATTTCTAGTAAAATTCGCCAAAACATCATTAAAATCTGTAATTACAGTTAGCACTAAAACCAACTTGGGTTTGCTTATCGTCATAATCATAATGAATATTTCCTAATTAGTAATGCATAAACGTTGATACTCATCGTCAGTAGTTTTATAACTACACCCGTAGACCTGTGGTAAGAAAATTTTCGTGTTAAAATATATTTGCGAACTTTGTGTAAGTTTAGGCCCGGCAGATATCCATGAAATGCTTCTTCATAAATATACTGCTTACATTTTCTGTTTAAAGAAGCAATAATATGTGTTCTTGAGAGAATAAATGGTTTTAGAAATTGTTAGCTAAATAATTCCAGGCCCTTAACCTTTCGTACATAAATTCTTGGAACATACAAATGACTTATCATTAACATGTAACAAGATTCGTTTTCTTTTCATTTTCTCGTTCGCTCGCTTGGAAAATTTGTTCGTTTTTCTTATAAAAAATATTTATGGGTATTTTGACTTAGATTTATTATTTAAACAAGGAATTTCTTAAAACGGTGACATATTTACATGTAGGTATGCATACCTGATTTACATGTTGCAATTAGTGAAAATTCCAATACCTAAATTAATATATTGGCTCTCATGCCTGAATTCCAATGCCAACTATAACAATGACACAGAGCAGCATCTCTTCTTCCTCGTTGGCTGACATTTTGACTTCATGTCATTGTCTTCGACATCAACTTCCCAAAGCATCCCAATCTATACTAATGCATATCAAAATATACACATGCACTTTCTACATCTAAGTTTGTACTTATAAAATACTAATGCAATTTTCCTTCTGAGATAAAAAAATTATTATCGATAGCTTTTTCGACATTGTCTAATTTACACCGTACATTTGGGTGGATGACAGTATAGCATGCAAATTCAAAAGATCTCTGACTCTTGAATGATCAGACTCATCGCACATTTTATATTGATTATCCATCTATGCATCGTTGCATTGCATCGATTTTTACGGTTTATGTCTGTTTATTATACAGATGCATGTACTCAAAAAAGGCTTTCGCACGCATAAACATAAGAATTATCATCATCATCGTTGGCAGAGAAGAAGGTAGGCAGCGACGGATCTGTCGTTTAATACGTTATTTATGATATCTGTGTGTGTGTTACATGCCGAGGGAATTACTGCACTCGGCAGGTGATTTGTAAAATAGATTAGCATTGTTGTATACTTTTTATATTGGCATTTTGAACATCTAGTGTACTTGTAGATAGGTGTTTGATAAGATGACCTGTTAGTTGTCTCTTCTTTTAGACGGCATTGTTAAAAACTCTCTTTTTAGTGCACATACTTATGATTGTGATGATGATGATGCCTTGTATGATTTGGTATATTAGCGCATTTGAGTGCATATAAAATTCATTATAATATGTTTATATGCTTAAAGTATTTCTCTCTGCTTCGAACGAAGAGAAACCCGGATACACTTCATCAGTCAACATCATTCATAAGTATTGTGTTTACAGATTTGGTTCGCTATGTAATCACAAGCATCCTGTGATTTGCCCCCATTATTTTTTGGTATGTCCACGCCGCCGCATAAACTGGGTAATTGCAATATGTGATGCGCCTCATCGTTATCGATATCATCATCAGTAGAGTCTCTACTCTTGATTTCGATTTCTGTCAATAATTTTACCCAGCTCCATATCACCATCACCAACCACCACATGTTATTTAAATGTGAGACAATTTAAATTTTTATGTGAGACATTAAAAATATTATTGAAGTGATGACACTATCACCACTAATATTTTACCTTTGAACGAATTTTATGCTCAGTAAAAATTGCAACATGCATTTCACTTTCCTTCCATCTTACTACTTACAGCTTAAGCAAAGGTATAATGGATATTGTATATAAGGCTTATTCGTGAGGAATTAATTGCATTTTCATATGTGTGCATGCACTCACATAAAAGTTAATTGTGCAAATTGAGAGTTAGTGGTGACTCGCATTGTTCTCTGATACGCATTGCTTCATTGCATGGCTTGCCTACGCTTTGATCTGTTAACTTTTTATGATGATCCAATGAAACATCAAAACCTACCCAGGTGTTCTTTAGAATTGGCTAGCGGCTGAGGTATTAGGTGTTTCTTGGAGAAATTCATTTAAAACAAAAGAAGTGCGTCCTACCCGCTGTCAGTACGCAAAATGCAACCAAGCTGTGCAAAGGTCCAACACCAAAAAGAGCATCACGAAAAACAACAGTCCGCAAAATTTAATAACCGCACAGCTCTTAAAAACATTTTCTTTGTGAAGAGTGAAGACTGACAAATTGAGATTCAAGCTGTTTTAATGTTTATAGCTTTGAAACAAGTGAATTCTCACAAATGATTTCTATTCCTTGAAATTCCACTTTTCACAAATTTCCTATTACACCACTAAAATATGATGTATGCTTCCAGGTTTAGTAACGACGTATTCTCAATATATCTGTGATTATTCAGCAGTGATTAATTATTCACACGGCTATTATTCATTATCCATATAAGCACGTGTGTAGATTTTAAGGGAAATCTGAGACATCTCTTTTGCTTAATTTATTCAAAGGAGGCGTTTCATTTAGCTGTATTTTATTGTTTGCACGTTTTTTGTTTATTTTCCTGAAATTCAATCCAATCAGTTTTTGTAAAATATTAGTTTATTTCAGGTGAAGGTAAATTTAATTAGAATTACTTTTAGCGAGAAAAATGTCAAATTGGACTTTCCCGGAATACTTTCCTATTTTTGCTATTACCAAACTGGTATTGCTGGATGGAATGGCATACCTACCCATCCGCAGTCTAACAATACCATCGAATAACTCTTCAGTTGGATCTTAAAATTTATGAAGCAATTCAGTTGAAATATTTGTAGTAATGCTTTTCTAATCGTTTGAACTATACCCGTTACCGCTACTATTTATAATGTAGTTTTGGAGTTTAGTCGTCTTTATAATCCTCCTTCCAATGTAACAATATAAATTATGGTTCTTGCCTTTTAATAGCTTTAACGTATTTTGCTTTGCTGTGGTCATTTCTGCAATAATTTTTGACTTGCGATTTTATTGCATTTTAAACGACTTTTTAATAAATACGATACTTTGGCAATGTAGTTTTTTTCTTACGAAGCGATACTCTACGGTTGAAATTTCATAGCTGACATTATAAAAAGTATGCATCTATTTGCACAAAAATTTAAAACGGAGCTTATATACCTTTTATACATAATATAATATCGAATATCGTATCGCACATTTTCTTATATACGCTTATTATTGGTCTTTAGTCTTGAATCCAATTCCTTTATGCAGGCAGTATAGTTAGAGGAAGAAGAGATATTATGCTTTCTAGCTTTCTCTCTCTTTTCAAAGATGAATTTCGTGAGTTGTTAAGTTTCATTACAAAGGGATTTATAGACAAACTGGTGTCGTAAATTGCTTAGACAAGACGAGTTAACAAAAGAGTAAATAAATGCACACGAATACTGCAGTGTCGACGCTGCTATGTGACATTCTTTGCTGTATTTAGCAACTGTGGCTGTAAGTAAGTACCTGCGGTGTGATTTTAAGAAATAGCTTATGGGTCTGTCTGGTTGCATGCAGTGAGATGACGAGGATATAAATATTTTTGTGCGCTATGCTCGAATGAAAGACTCTGGGATTTGGCTGTTGCTAACAGTATGGCACATCATGGCGAATTCATAGTAAAGGAATTCGCATTTCCTTACCTACTGTGTTAAGTGCAAATGTCAAATTGCTCAGGTGAAAACGGAATTTGTTCCCAGATAATTCTGTTTAATCAACTTTGTCCCTGAAGATCAAATGGAGTGTAATGTGTATGAATTTCGATACATGATCGCATCGCGGATGCTAAAAACGTATATGAATAAATATAGGCATTTAAGGGATGTACATACAAAAATAAATCGCAAATTTCAAAATTATTCCTATTTTTGAAAAATCAAACTAGTTTCTATTAATATTTGAAAGATCACTATTCGACTTTGATAATTTAAAACTGAAAACTAAATAATTGTGAGAACGTTCTCAAAAACTTCTTACCAATGCAATGCAATAAAATGCATTAGCTTCTTGGTATGGTTATTTTATATTTCAAACATACTTTTTATTGATATATCTGGGAATAACAAATCTAAAAACGCTCATTCCCATGCTATTAGATGTTATTTTTGGGAAACTTTTTGTCTTCCACATTGTGAACTATAAAATCAAATAATGATACTTGCTCTCAATTTCATAGTATCGTTCATCTAAATTTTTCCATATTTTGTCGCATCTTTAGTCCAGTCAAATTTTATTTTTTAGAAAAACCAATTTTTGTAAACAGGGGATACGTAAATTCCTTAACTATTGAGGAAGCTTTAATTTGTACCTTGATGTAATTGAGCGAAGAATAATAATATATCCTGCAAGTAATAGTATCAATATTTGTACGTAGATCCCATTTAACTTCTCCATCCCAATTAGTCCTTTAGGTACCCGAAATTTGAGACAAAAAATTAACAATTTGCCAGCGACTTTCTTTTTTAGTATTTGCCCTGCGGATTCTTCCGCTTTTAATTTTGTTTCTTTTAAAAATAAACACTGGGTCATTATGCTTGAAATTCTATAGATGCCATATAAAACTTTCAGAAGATACACACTATAATGTGTTTCAAATAAATACGCACTGGCATGACTAGTCTTGCTTTGATGAATGAGCTAATTACACCGGCTTTTTCGTTTTAATATTTTTTTCCTTTTTGTTCAATGCTGATGGTGACATATTTGTTTCGTTCATCTTGTCATGATGTTATTTTGATGATGATGACATTGTACTACTCAGCCGTCCCAATAAAGTGAAGTTGATAATCGTGATTTTTATGTTTGTCAATTAAAGAAATAATTTGACTGCACAAGTACAAGCAGCAACGGTTAACTATAAAATTTAAAAAATAATGACGATGATTTGGTATGCATAATTTTTGGAATTTGATATTTTTACACTACAACTTTTTTATTGCTGGTGTACGTACCTTATTCTAAAGATATACACTGTCTAAACAGAACATATATTTATAGTGATACGACAGTATGCTCATTTCATGTCTTTCACACTACTAATAATTTATTCATTTTTTATTGGTTTCTAAATATAATACATCTCAGACTATTACTGACTGACTATCTGAAGGCAAAAATGCAATGACACAGTTCTATGTGATACATAATTGCATAGAATACAGCAGCACAAGAGCTCAGATAAAAACAATATTGAAAAATAATTGTTACTTTTTTGTTTTTAGGATGATAATAAATTTCATTTTTTTATTTTGCACTCAACAATGTCTGACGAAATGCGTTTTTCATCATAGGAGAAATTTTATTACTTCTCTTTACATCTCTTACAATTTGAAATAGAAAAACAGTCAACCTTCTTCTTCAACGAACAAATGTAGCCACAAATATATGTTTTCTGGTATGTCTACAAAATCTACACACAAAAAATGAATACATCGTTACTGCAAAATACGACACAAGATACAATACAAAATGTAATGTGTCATTTCTCTTTAAAAAGAGTTTGCACTCAGCAAAACAGACAGATATGCAGTTCAGCCAATTCCAAATGAAAATAGCATTAGTTTTTTATTTCATTATATATATATCACAGATCTACAATGTCTTTTTATAAAAACTAAAAACGTCTACATACAAAGTAATCATTATTATTTTGTCTCAGGTAGTACATGTAACTAACTTTATCCTTGTTGAAGTTATAGTACTTTGGCAAGTAGCTGCCAAGATGCCCTTAATATAAAAAGAATCGCCAAAAGGCAAAACACGTCAGCAGACAGACGATTAAATGTAAGTTTTGTCGATGATATAGAATTGCTGCAATATACAAGCGTCAGCGTCGGTAACATGCTAAATATACTAGTAATCGAATCGACAATACAATATTTCACGATTATACGCTGCATTACACTGACTTTTTATATGCATTGCAGTGCAATGCAAGCATGTAAGCTCTTGAATCATCTTAAGAAGATTTGTAGATAAATGCAGTATATGCGCTGTTCTGTTGACTTACAATTCTCACTTTTTAAAAGGTCTTTCTGTCTTCACTAACCCACTCTTGTCAAGGGAATGTCCACACGCATAATTGGAGTCAAGATGTGGAATATTTATTATTATTATTACATGTTCATTGTACACGTACACTCCCAGAAATATATACTTATATTTCGTTCGTTCGAAACTATCCTGCTAAGTTGAGATGGAGTAATAGTCGGTTCACCATTGTAATCATCATGAATTTTGGTCACACCTTTGCTCTTTTGTGTCGTTTTCATTGATAGCATTTGTCCGTCATCATCAGTGCAACACAACCGTTTAATAACTACTTTACTACGTAAATCATAACGGTGTGTATGCCAATAAAAGCAAAAGTTCTTAAATTGTATTTTAAAAAGCAAGTTAATATTGCATTGCAGCACGACGATGTACAAAAAACAAAGTATTGCAAAGCATTGTTTTCTCACTTCTCAATCGCCGACAAAACTTGCATGCCTAAATTCAGCATGGCCTTTTGTTCGACATTATAATAAAGCTTCTTTTTATTCCTTATCTGTTCGATTGATTAGATCATTATTTTTTCGTCGTCTCTGAACGGCTAACTGACATAGACGGACTCTTTTTAAATGCGGCTACTGCTCCTGTCAATCTTGGTTTCACTTTATTTCGCTACAGTTTCATTCAGCTACCCAAGAACTCCTGTTAGTTTTATGTCAACTATGCCTGTGCCGAAATTTACGTGCGTAGTACATGTTGTCGAGTTAGTTATTACCCTGTAACAACGAGAATTTTGCTGAATAAAACAACGTTGGCAATACATTATGGAAAAAAGTGGTCTTGTGGACAGATGCCCTTCTGCTATTGATTCAATATAATAAAACCTCATTGCAATGAAAAGCTCTTGTTTTGGAACATTACATTGATTCACTTATTACCCAAGAATGAACACACAATTTAAAAGACGGTTAAATTTCAGACATTTAGACCTTATCTGTCAAGCAAGCTGCAAAGACAATTGCCACTTGGCGAAAAAAGACATCTCTGGCTGCGCAATGGAATGTCACTGTCATGCCGGCAGTATACCGGTTAGCCGTCAATACAATGACAATAAGTAGTTAAATCGTCTCCCTGAATGTTACATTTAAATATTTCATTCAGTAAAGTTGTCGATAAAGATTCGTTCATCTACTAACTTTGTAATAGTACCTATTGAAATGGAAGGTGAAACAAGTGGTTGTCAAAAAGGCTAATACGCTTTACCATAAGAAAAATCATTAATTGAACTTATGATATTGTACGTTTGCTCTGTGCTCAGTGCTCAATACAATCTTGTTGGGCATGAAAACGAAATATTGAAGATTTTAAAATGCATTAAATAAGCAATAAATTTATTATTACAAGATGATGGTCATGCATTCATCATTTTTAATCTAGCAAAGGCAACTTCAGTCCACCAGCGAAAAGAACGTGTAATGTACTGTATCGCAAACTTAGTCACCCAATAACCGCATGTAAAACTAAAAAAAATATATTTTGTAATATGTAGCGTGTAGTGCAGTAATGATGCATGACAAGCTTTTAAACTCATGACTCATATTTTCTCCTTCATTGTATTATTAATTTCGTGATAATGCCTATATGTAGACTATATACATTTTGCATATATACTTACTATACTATTTGCAACAATCGCTTGATGCTGATCATGATCGATATGCCAAAATCACGTAATGAAATCGAAAATAAAAATAAAAAAATCAAATTGATATGAAACTAGATACATTCAAGTTGCGGAAGTCGTAAGTATCGATTCGTAGCACTTTTTCTGTTTCATTTTACTGGCTTATATAAATCCCTAGTGACATACATGCATATTAATTCTCCCAAAAATCGGAAAAAATACCGGGGATCATTATTCGTCACTGCAAGATCACTTGGTAATTTGTAATGTATGTATGACAAACGGACATGTGCAGACCATTTCACGAGGCAATAAAAATGATTATGTACTACGTACAAGAATGTTTGTAATGTACCCTTAGTCATAAAACGTTCTACCACGCATGCTGGCTTTTATATGAAGTCACGGTTTTTTCGCAGGTTCATAAATACAAATTTACACTTCATGATGCCAGTAATGACCTGTTTGTTATTTTGTTACATTATCTCTCAGAAGCAATCAGTCAGTCTGTATTTCACAGATCATCCCTCGGATTGAATAATAGTCAATAAAATTGCGAAGAAATATACGTCTGAGGAGTAATTTAATGAGTAAAAAACGTGTTCTGTCGGTTTTTGAAGATCATGTGTCAACCTAACCTATTTTTAGAATGGCTAATATTAATATTTATTTTTTCTCAAATTTAATGAGATGTTGCACTATTTGTTTATAGACATCAATTATGGCTATGAGTTGCAATTTACAATGTAGTGTTTTGTAAACCTTCAATGACCGTTCGGTCTCCGTTAAGTGTTTTATAGAAAATTACAGCGACGGACGACGCTGTTGCATGGCATGTCACATCAATAGCTTGACTTGATTATAAAACTTACCATCATTTAAGCTGACTGATGTTTGGGAAGTAAAAAATGACAACGCCTATGAAGTTCACAAAGTGCCATTAGATTTTGTTGATAAATTGTACGAGACGTGATATCAAAATTTTTATGTGAACCAGTTTATTTCAGACATGAATTGTCAGTGTCAAACCCATCATCTTTCCTAAAGATAAACTATGTCGAAAATTAATAGAAACCATTGATTTAGGTTTGTATGAAATATTTTACGATAATTGATATGCATAAATACTACGTATTAGGCTGAGTGAGAAAGCTTGAGTATCGCTTCCTGTAGTTGTGCTGAGTGATCTGTCATCGAATTGAAAACGTATTTTTATGTATTATTTATAGTTTCGAATCTCACAAGTTCGAGAGCATTTATTTTATAGTAATACCAAATAGTGTAGCAGTACTATTATGAAGCGGACTTTGCTTTTAATTTTTCTGACGTAGGAATATTAATTTCGGTTATGAACGAAAATAATCTCAAATGAATTCAAATTAATTGGCATATTTCCTTATTTGTCGTAAGTAGGGTTATAAATTAAAAGTCAAACAATGTTTTATTGATAGTTAGTTTTCCAAAATGAAAAGAAACCTTAACGTTGCAAGGAAGGTTAAAGGTATTTAATAACCTCTGATACATAACTTTTCAGATTGAGCGTTGGCTAAAACGAGATCAAATTTAATATATTCCATTTCCTCATCTAAATGCAAATGTAAAAATATTTCGGGCCATGTGACGAATAAAATACTACACCTCATCCCACAAAATTTACCTGATCTAAAAAGATACCAACCTCTATTGTAATTTTTAAAAATTCTTACTCTTTACCCGATGATACCTTAATGTAAGGGGCCATTCAATTAGTACGTAACGCTAAAAAAGGTTTTTTTTGGACACCCCCTCCCCCCCATGTCACACAAGTGTCACAAAATTTAAAGACCCCCCTCCCCCCATGTCACGTCACAATTAAAAAAGTCGGAACCGGCTCAAAAGCAAAGTTAGTAAATAATTCAGTAACAGAATTATTAATATTTATTCAATAGCAAACATCAGACAAAATATTAAAGCAGATTGATTATATTGTTTAAAAGTAAATTGAAATGATGTTTCCCTTGCATGACTATTTATCGGCTTCCTGAGGAACGTAAAGATGTAATGTGTGTCTATATGAATGACTGTTGGATTTTCTGCTTCATCTGAACTAATTTTTTAATTAAAATTGAAAAAAATCAAAATGAAGTTTTAAACTAACAGCAGTGCTTCTGTATTTACTGTTTGTGGCTTTGTTTCAATTCGGATTCTCTTCTTGAGATTAAGATGGGAATTCGAGAACCAATAATAATTTGCTTTTAACAATAATAAGAACTAGAAAATACGTAAGAGGAGCATTTCTGCTGATACTGAGAACGGGTAAACTATGTCTGACATTAAATACAAGTGTGATTTTTCTGAGCATGTGTGACTGTCACAAAAAAGGTTGACCCCCCTCCCCCCATGTCACATAATGTCACGTTTCTTCCTACACCCACCTCCCCCCTCCCCCCTCGGAGCGTTACATACTAATTGAACGGTCCCTAATATATATGGATTCTACGTATATTTAATGTCATAGATTAATTGGTTAAAGTATTTGAGGAAGAATAATCGACAGACTGAAAGCAAAATCGTATGGCGAACCGGCGTTCCTCGAAATTACGACCCATACTTTGCTTTGTATGGTATGAAAGGCGCAAGCATACAACTATTTTTGGATTTCCCCTACATTTATCTTCCCAGCGATACCTGTGCTTTTGAGGGGTGTGTTCGACTCTGTTCAAATGACGGATAACTTCTTGATGCTTTGCCGTCGTGAACAAACTGTGCTACTGTTTTTAGTTATGGATCTCTAGTACTTTTTTCCATCTGCGCTTTTATTTTTGTCGTTAGGATTCTGAATTAATTAGAGCAAGTTAAGTCATATCATTATTGCTTGTTCTACAGTAGTGGCCAAAGAGTTGCAGTTGCGTTATTTTCTCTTTATGACTTGTTTAAATTCATTATGCTAAAAAGAGTTAATGGTCCTTAAAACGATAAAGCTATAGCTAGAACTATCCAACAGCACTTTATTTTTTCAAATGACATGCATAAAATTTACACCAAGATATTCTAAATATAGCAACGCAGTAATTTTTTTAGAGATCTGTCAGGTGACATCATTTAACGTATTTTTTTTTGACTATGACAAATGACACCTGCTTTTTGGAAAGTGAAACTGCATTTTTGCCCTTGCATTACCTCAACTCAACTAGGTTAGATATTTGAAGCTGATATGATGCAATGAATACACAAAATCTAATCTCTGTAAACTACATACACGATTTTGTGACAAATTTCCCTTCGTGTTCAGTTGAAAAATATAACATCATCGGGTCAATCCAGTTTACATATAAAATACACAAGTTGATTTTTCTTGTTTTATAAATGTAAAAAAATCTACTTCGTGCAGTATAACGGCAGAGTATCAAATTAAAATAGAATTCATCAGCGTATGTCAGTCTCCGTGAATCATGGACATGCGTGTATAATGATTTGGTGACCGCAATGAGTTTTTCACGCGCTAGATTTGCAATTCGATTTGAGATGGTTTTTGATGTGACGAGCGACGAACCGAAGGAATGCTTTGTGTCAGTCATTCGCACACCACTAAAATATCAATGCATAACATAAAATATCGGTTTTGTGCAAAGTGCAGACAGACTATTTTTATAATCAAAACGAAACTGTCTGTAATCTTAGTCATGACTTTTATATATTTGATGATCAGAACACTGATACGGATCACTTCATTATCATCGATTATTTTTTTTTTACCATGTAGACAATAAACACAGACATTCAACATTGTATCACTTTGAAAAAATAGTTGATGTTGATAATAACAATGAAATTCAAATATCTGTGTGATCTTGTCAAAAATGCCGGCGTACCACAAAAAGCCTTTGTAT
>JAQIWN010003794.1:0-12376 GCA_034699025.1 Entomobrya cf. arborea Gr-Col-00668
TTAAACTAAAATCGTTTCTACAATAAACTAATAATCACATAATAATGAAATAGCTGCAATTACAATTTTTCATTCTACTGATTCATCTATCTAGTTCTCTGTGAAGGTAATATTTTCTTTGATGAATTTTATTTTTTGGGACAATGAGACTAATGAGAGAGAACCTGCGGCAGAAAACTTCTTGCACTTTGCTTAAACGTCTTGCTGCAAAGATAAAGGTTTACTGAACCTACTTACAACACTCATCCATGTCATTTGATTTTAAATTATTAAATGAAAATACACTAATAGTAATAACCTCCAATTTTCAAATTAAAAAAGCTACAACGCTAATTTAGGAATGCATTCACTGGAATATTGTCCATTCACTTCGTTGAACCAACACTAAATTACTTCTAAATAGTGTAACAAAGTGTTAACCTTTGTAGTAGAACGTAGAAACTAAAACTTGGCCAATAACTGTACCACTCACTCACCAGTGGACTCACTGTTCTGGAATATTGCTTTCTTTGTTCGATAAACTACACATACAACATGTTGTCTATCATTTATGCATTAGCACAATTTTTGTGCACAAACATAATGATACGTCTTGCTTAACTAGTCTAATTAACTAATGATAACCTATCCTGACGGGCCATCTGCCTCCATGCCTTCATCTTCCTCCTCCTCGCCATCACCCCCCACATCATTCCCATTTGCTATTCCATTTTGATTACTGACTTGATTGCTTTCTTCGTTCTCGTTATGTTGTACTCCATTCACGGTAACAACCGCTTGTTGCGGTTCCGCAGCTTCCTCCATTTGGCCTACCTCCTCCACCTGCTCATTTGTATCACTGTTGGTGACGCAAGTGTCGATTGTCAAGAAAAAGTCGTCTTGAACTTTCTTCCTTGTCCCACTCAATTCTTCTTCAACTGTAGTCCAAAATTTGGGATCACTGTCTTTGAGACGCGCAGTAAGCTTTTCTTTGTCTGGATCCGACCAAGTGTTCCACCATTCATTGAATAACTTTATCTGTAAACAGCAAGCCACACACATACACATAAATTATAGCCATTACCTTTCACTTTTACTTCCATAAACTATCTTGCATTTTTACACGCAATTTATAATACCTACCTGACAGGAGAACAAAGACACTCGTCTATCCCCCGTATCCAAATTTTGCATTCCATTTACCAACCCATTCATATTATTTCCAGGAGACAACCTCTGAGCCAAAATTTCCACAAAGTCATCCTTCTGAAGTTCACTCCATGTTCGGAACCATTGAATAATAAAACTAATTTGATTGTCAACGCTATAGTTAGGTCCAGTAATAGCAGACATTTTTAGCACTGATTGATATCAAATCCAATAAATTCCTTCAATAAAACCGCAATGCAATATTGCACCGCCCGCACCAGCAAAAATTCACCTTTCCCTTCCCTCACGTCAGAAACGCTAAATTATGTGCTTTTGCAAATATTTGCTTCTCTTTGAGTTGTAGGCGTTTTCGTCGAGGTCTGTATCAATGCATGGCGTATTGTACATTTATCACACTTTTGTTGGAATGCAAAATGTAGCCTTTATATTGCTCACACACGGAATATAAAAGTACTCATTAAAAATCACAGCCAAAGTTAATCTTTATCCTCTTGCGTTGCACACCACCCCTCCAAATTTCTCAGCATGATTATCTCTCCCCAAAATTTATTTTGCCTTCGTTCAGCGTTTGCCTTTCTCACACAAAATACTTTAAAATATGAAGATTGTACTTTAGGATCCAATGATTGCTTTCTTCGTACTTTCAGCTTAATGTGTAGTACGTGAGTTACTTTTTTAATTATTGCTCATTTTTTTGTGTAAGTGTGATCATCTCCTAACATGCACTCACCAAAGTACGCATGAAATGAATGCTGTATGATATGCCAAACCACACCACTACTAGTCAAGTAGTCAAGTCAGTTAATTTAATACATTTTATCCCAACAGACTCATCTGACTTATAGCACTGGTCTGTGATGTTGAATGTGTACTCATGAATCCCTTTTTTGACTTGTCTTTTTACTTAAAAATACTTGCTTACTTTTACAATGGTACTTTGTGCATTATTTATAATCACGCATAGCTCTACATTCAAACATTTTTTCCTCAGTTTTTGCGTTGCAGGAGAACAGGTGAGTAATGTGAGAGGAGAGAAGGAATATAAGCTAAATTCTGATGATATTCTGATTCTGACATTCTCTGAAAACCGTATATAGAACGGCAGAGAGAATCTAGAGCATTTCATCTGTAGTCTCACACAACATGATGTACATACATTTATGTATGTGTGCTATAGTGCTGTTCTGCAGGGTGCTAAGTATTTTTTAACCATCAACTATAAAGAGTAGAAACAACGGATACATATTTTTTGTGAGAAAAACTGTAGAGTATACTAAAAAAGGGAAGCTTGAAAAAATTCATATGCACACGACGAACAGTATTCCTGCATATTTATTCATAAACGTAATATTTTCTGTTCAGTTTAGTCAGTCTAGCTTTTTAGTCAGAGAAACATGTGCACAACAGCCTGAGAAGGAGAAAAAAATACTCGTGTGTTCTTGTCTGATTCGCATATCATATTCATGATTGCAGTGGAAGTAATCGTATACTTTTTCTGAAAATTTAATCCTTTACAAAACTTACATACAACACAACCCTTTTTTTATGTACGTACATAATATATGCATATGTGTTTTAATAGGAGTAAAATTCTAAATGTAATATGAAACAAAAAAGCACACGCATCAGTTTGATGAGAGATAAACATATTATGAATGTATGAAGAAAAATGAGATGGAAATAGGAATATGCGGGCAAAACTACGCAATGGAGGAGGGACGGGCAAAGGGAGGTGAGGCTTTTGTATGTCTTCTCATATGCAACATAACAAACCGGTATAAATTTTTAAATATCGTATGTAATGTACTTGAGTTAGCAAAGAGATGGGAAAATAGACAATGGAAAAGGGTTAAATGGGTATACATAATATGTTCTGCTTTGTCGTACAATTTTTCTTCTTGTTTACCTGATCAATTTTTATAGCAAAATGGTTGATTTTTGAAGTGCGTCAAAAATATGTAGTTCAATTGATTGTTCTTTTCTTAGGTATCGTTTGTCATTTACTTGTAAGCCAAGTTAGATTTTTCATGAGAAGCTTATAAAGTTGAGTGAAGAAAGAACGCTGTATGTATGTATGCTGTATGCATGCTGGCTACGCTTGATGTGAGAGAGACAAACAATGTCAGTTTGTATTTTACGGTAATCTCATGTAAATAATTACTACTTTTAACGACTGTATGCTTAGTAAATAGGTTCTCGTAATAAAGATAAACCTTCTTGGAGCCTATGCTTTGAGTGGAGTTTACGTATAATATACTTTCTTGAGATTTCAACAATCAACGATAACAATGTCATTAGGCGTGGCTCATACAGAGAGACAAGACAATGCATAAGAAGTGGAAAATAAAAATATGTATGCTGTAAAAAAGCCTCTGCTTTTCAAGGTATCAAAATCAAGTGTTCAAAATAGCCAAGACTCAAAATTCAACTATTACATCAAAATTACTTTATTCAGCGTTTCAACAATTACTGAATAAGTATCATATCAAATATCAAATCAATACCAACAGACAATTCTCTGTGGTTCAAACTACTTCTAATTTCAATTCTATCAATCTTTTAATATCGACTCCTATCGACTTCCTAATTCTGACTAACTAACTAAATTCACATTGTTGACAAGCTTGCTTGCCGATCTTACAATTTAAATGCACTTGTAGTAACAACTATTTTCCTTGGCGACGCGAAGCAGGTGCCCGTGCTACAGCATTGGTATCCGTCAGTCACCCAAACAACCTTATCAAACTACCTGTTCGGTGTCGCATCACAAGCTGCAACTTTGTAGGCCTACTTATCTTATCATAACAATATAATTAGCAAAATATAAAATTATTGCAACTGCTCGCTAAGCCCCATTTGCATGCTTGACTCCAGAGCGCTTCCGTCATCATTGTTGCTTGGCTTGAGTATCGTGTCGCCAACATATGCATATGCACTACTTGTGTAAAATTGCATTTCAATAAACATTCCCATAATTGATTTGGTTGATAGTGATGATGTGTGGACGGAGACTAAATTTTATTGCCAGTGTGAGTGTGAATACGCAAGTTAGCTTAGGTTATAAATTAAGTACTGCAAGCGTTACTGCAATTTGCAATGTAATTTGGTGTTCACGGTTCACAATTCACAACTTGTGAATTACAACACAACTCACAAGTGTGGTGCACTGCACTGCACAGTGCACCAAGTGGGAACTTTTTACTCTGAATTTGTCCAAATAGAATTGCATAGCAATTTTTTAGCCCCAGGATTTTTTTTTATTCATCCATGCATCTGTTGTGGTGATATTACACAGGTCATTAATTTCAATCAAAGTTAAATCAAATTGAATCATGCAGATTCGCAAAGTTTACCTTTGAGTTTACCTTTAAGAAAACGTTTTGAGGTTACAATTATTTTCTTTTTTGTCGCTTCTTTTCATTTTCTAAGCAAGGGTGCGGGTGCGACACGATGTTTGCATAAAATAATCAACTAGAAAGAACATAAAACTAACGTTTTCTGAAGGCTGGTTTTACATAAAAATGATGCATCTATGATCTAATTGTAAGTATTTTGATTGAGTGACAGAATAAGACTGGTTGTTGCCTCTGGCTTTCGGTTAGCATAAAATTTTTATCCATGAATTCATGTTCACACAAGTTTGCAGAAAAGCAAAGCGCTATCATTAATTCATTCAAAATGGTATGCAGTAGTCTATATTTGCTTTGTCAGAATGTCTGAAAGACGACTTAAGTTACAGACAAAAAGTGCAAATTATATACTCCTTTTTTAAAGAAATTTATATCGCTTTGCGTAGCTAAGACCATTTTAATTCTTCATATCAAAAATGAAATTCAGAATGAACTTTTTTAGATGAGACAATGCGATATTTGCATACGGTGCCAAATAGCTAAGTTGTCACTTTTAGGCAGTCAGGTAAATTTTCCTTTCGTCTACCCCGTTTCCGTTTCAAATAAGACAACACGACATGTGTGCCCTGACTTTAGTTTTATTCATGTGTGTGAATACATCCTTCTACATTTATTTATAATATTTTCATATCACATATTATACGTCTACATATTTATGACAAAAAATAATTAATATTATGCGAGTTCCATATACCAACACCGACGAAGAATGATCGGAAGTAGAACAACGAGAAAAGGTCCCTTCCTCTTCATTATGCAATCCCTACTCCCTACGCTTTTACTGCGTTGTTGTGTCTTCCCTGCTCATGATTTAATATGCTTTCATTTTATTGTGAAAACATTCGTAATTCAATTTACCAGCAAAGTGCTCTGCTCACTAATAAAAGGGTAACAAAAAGACAAAAACCTACACAATGAGTTTGCATTCGCTTATGTGTATATCACTCCAAAACTTCTCATTCAAAATTCATGTTCATGCTATGGACATATTGCATAATTCAATTCCTCGAATGTTGATGTTTTATGTTGATTTTAAAAAATCACCGTATCAAGTGGAGGTTTTCTTTTGCTTATTTTCCATCTATCCCGACCCTATTTATGTTTCTTTGACAAATCTCTAATGCTTTCATAAACTTTCAAAAAAGAGCTTTTATCATTCACCAAAATATACCATTAAAACATTAAAGCATATTTACTTCCTTAATATTATCGTCCTTTCTGTCATAATTGTGTGTACGCAAATGAACTTGTATGAAAACTCCAAGTATTATTATCATATCATCCTCTCAGTCACAAAACACATATTTTTTATCGTGGAAAATACAAAAATATTTAAATGGAAAGGGTAAAGGAAGTTGATATGATATCATGGCACTGTGCGTGGCATAGTCAGCATTCAGTATCTACAACATCCCATCACACCATGATCATCAACCTGTACACATAATAACATGCAACTGATTTTTAACAGTGCCAATGAAACCGAAATTCGGTTCGTTCGGCGTTTTTGGTTTGGTAATGTAAGGCAGTCTATTCACTTGCTGTAAAAAGCGTGTATAAAATACAACGAGAGCAGTTGCTATACTCCGGCATCATCAGATAGTGCCAACATCACATTCACTGCATTCATATTTCAGCACCGGCAGTAGTACTACCATTTATATTATCATGATGGTTTCATCATGAGAAATAAAAGTGCAGTTCCCTTTGGAACGTGCTCAGGAACGGAGGAAAGAGTTGGCGTGAGCTACGGTGAAAATGGTGTCGTCGTGTTTTCAAGCTTTTCCCGTATTCGTTGCCAGTGTACAATTTCAACATTCAATTCAGCTTGTGTGACTTTGTGCGAGTTGAGTTGAGTCAAGATTTTGGTCGATTTGTATTTGAATTGGTTTGACAAACGCGAGAAGTCGAGTCACAGCATTTTGTATATTTTGTCTGTGAAATCGGAATTGAAATTGTTTTCTGTACTCTACAAACCCACAGTGCAGTAGTGGGGAAGATTCGGTGATGAAAGGCATGCGAGACAGTTTTGTATTTGCATTTTCTTCGTGATTATCAGAGATAATCAGAGAGATACTCTTTGCAGTGTTGCTGAATTTATCATTGATGCTGATGAGCTCATCTTCTTTTTTTCAACTTGACTAAATCGTCTATGAATTTTTGAATCTTCTCTTCTTGTGCATGAGTAGTATGCAATATACAAGTAAAGCATGAACACCTACTTTTGACTTGACTTAATTGCTGGAAAATTATGCAAAATAAAGTGATGCCATCATCAACATTATTCTCTTGATAGTGTGGAGAGAGATTCTTCCATTTTTAAAACATGTGCTATTGCAGATTGCAGTGCAACCAGTGCAGTGCTACCACCGCTGAGAGATGCTTCTGACTTTTTTGTGGTTCAATGAAAAAATAGCATCATGAATCATGACACACAAGGCCCACCTGTTGTCTTTTATTGTTGTATTTGGTGGTGTGAACACATTTTTATAAGTCATTAATTTATATATACGGAACGAACAATAAAAAATTGACATATTTTTCATAGTGACTTGACTTGGTTTCGTTCATTTTCCACCTGTCGATTGGACCAAAGAGACGTGTCAATTTTTCATACTGGAGAAGAATGATACAATTATTCACTATTTCGCAAAACCAAGTTATTACATGAGAAATTCTGACAAAGCAGGGAAGCAGCAGCGTTGTAGTTTTTTGACTTCCATATAAAGTGACCAGTTGTAAAAAGTGGAATGATTTTGTACACTTGTTCCATTGTTCAGCCTCACTTTTCGTTCCAACTTAACTTCACATTCAAATAATTTCATAATATTTTCTACACTTTTTTTCCATACATTATCTACATTGAACCAACTGTATAAGCACATTCCAGCCTCTTTCTGATCCTTCAACATCACAACACCATCTGCCCCATAAACCGGAAGCTGAATTAAAATAAATAAAAAATGCTGAGCATTTCTCGTTAAAAATATTTTTTGTTTAATTTCTTATGTTTCAATTAAAGCTGTCTGTCTTTTTCGTCAGAGCGTATAATTGAATTTCCTTTTGTTCTAAATCTATAAAAAAATATGCCGGTATAAAAAGAACTACAATTTTGTGCTAAACTTTCCATGAACCATGCAAATGCAATCAAGTTTTAGCATTGATCCGATCCGGCGATATCTCTTTCGTGACTATTGAAGCGTGTAAACATTTATTAGTGTGATATCACGCTCGTGCCGTGACAGAAAAGATTATAAACCAAAATAAATAACAGTTTTTTAAAGATTAGTTCACTATTTGAACTTTTTTGTTTAGATGCTGATCTGATTATCTTTTTTACATATGACAAGATAAAAGATAAGCTTGTAACTATAAGTTTAACTGTGATGTGTGTCGTGTGTTTGAAGATGAAATCTGGACTAAATTAGCGTAACATCGGACCATTTGCATTTTCAAAACCATACCATACGACAACTCATTAAGAAAAAGTGGACCAGTGTGTTTTTATTAAAAAAACAAACATTATCTTTACTTTCGTGTGGTGATTTGTCTGGTGTGGTAGCTGCTGCCAATGCTCATGATTTCTCTGCTATCCCAATTTTTTTATGGGAATGTAAAAACCAAGTTCACAATCTGGAACGATATTTGCGTGTTACACATTTCCTTTTTCCTGATACATGTGTAAGTAATTTACTTTTTGAAAAAAAATCTTTAAATAATTACATTTTCTACACAGTGGTGGAGTGGAGGAAATAAATCTTTTATTATTGAGAACTGACAATATTCTAGACTTTTTTTCCTACAAAGAACGCACTCAAACGCTAAATAAGTAAAAAAAACATTAATAACAAAAACGCGGTGCGGTGCGTTATGCGTATATCACCAAATAATTCATTCTCATCACGTCACATTTTTTCTACATATTTATTTTCTTCGTCCGCGTCCAAGAGAAGATGCCGATTCGGTTCGGTTGAAGAAATCTACACACAAAAAAATTATCTACACAATTCACTCACACTCAAAGACTCACACACATCTCATCTCTCACAGAAGAGAGAATACATTTTTCAAAAAAGGAGATCATACGACGGTAGTGATCATCATTGCCGGTTGATCATTAACTTTTTTGTGTCGCTTATAAATCGTTCTAGTTGGCTAATGACCAAAAGATGAAGAAAACAAAAGAGAATGAAAGAGAAAGATGAGCTTATTTTTCGTACAAGCTAAAAAGTTATCGAATCTCAGATATAACTTTCCTCTCTCTCTGTTTTTTTCCATCGCACGGTGTCAGTTAAAAAAGTAATAAAGTAATGAAGATGAGTCTTTCCCTTTATGTCAGTCTGTCATGATGATCATGTACTTAAGTTATAGGAAAGGAAAGGAGTAAAGGGAGAATTTTTCGGTATTCGGTATGGCACATATTATTGAGGAAGTAGTTGAGTTTCCGTAGATAACAATTTCTGTAGAACAAAGCAGCATACTCAGAACTCTACAGCTTATGTTTCTGGTTTAGTATCATTATGAGCATATATTATACGTATATGTTTCTTTGTACGTTTTATATAAGCTAAATACATTGTCAGTAGTGTATAAGCATGTCTTTTTGCAAAAAAATAAAGTGGAAAAAGAGAATGAGATGGATAAAGGAGCAACATTGTTATCGGTTGAAATACAGTATTGGCAGTACAACCTTGTGAAACCTTGACATACTAAAAGTACATTTTATTGTGCTATCTTTCTCAACTCATCATCATGATGATGTTGATGAGTTTGCGTTCGTTCGTGTCAGAGTCAGACTTTTTTTTTAGGTTATTTTGGAATGTAACAAAGTAACGTAAATAATGAAGTCATAATCATGGACGAAGACAAGCAAGACAGGGAAAACAATCTTTACAGCCATTGACCATGGATTAGTCAGTGTAGTGTAAATAGTTTATGGACGAAAAGAAAATAAAGATAATGAAAGTTTGTGTTTGTTGTTCAATTTTGAGAAGATTTGAAAATTGTAAAGAAAATATTTGAAAATTGAAAATGGGTTTCTTTCGGAGGAAAGGTGTATAATGTTTCATGATCAATAGATGCATGATAAAGTTTACTTAAAGCTACTTTACACATGGCAGGTTGAGGTAAAGGCAAAAATTTACGATTGTACAAAATAAAATAAATTCATGAATATCTTTAAAAAAATGTTTTCCAAGAGGTCACGTGTAGCAAAGAGAAATATTTCTTTTTAAATTGTCATTTGAGTTGAATTAAACGGAGGTACATTTAACTATTTTTTGGGGAGATATGTATCTAATGCATTTTTGTGACAATAATACAAGTTCCGAATTAAAGTTTAAGGTACTTTGAGTTTGAATATTACATGAGGAATTTTCAGGTTATTTTTTATTTGCTATTGTAAAATTACTTCTCAGAAACAATTTTTATACCCTTTTCATTTTTTGTGATGGCATTTTCAAGCAAATGAATGCTTTGTTTGACTACATAGCATAAAATTTCGCTTCTTTTGAATTGAAAAAAGCTTAATTCCAATGTTAATTTTTCTTTTAAAAATAAACCCCAAATTGCAGCATAAAATATATAAGAGCCATATGAATATTTAACCTGTTAGTCGTACCACCACCCTTTTAATTTTTGTACGCCTTCTTTTTTTCTTCCTCTTCTTCCTTGTTGCACAACCTATTTTTTTAAAGTTGTTCAATAAACTAGCAAATACACATAAAATCCGGTCATAAAAAATTAAGTACATATTGAGTTTTAGACTGTATTGCGATTGCGAGTACTCAAAGGGTTATACTGTCGTAACTTAAAATAATATCAACATGCACACATCACATACACATATTCTTTGCTTTAGTCCATACATTTTAATGCAAGTTACATCATCATCATCTTTCTCACTCTTAGTTTAGTTTACTTTGCTTGAAAATCCATTTAAACTTTTTTCTACTTTGCTTCTTCTCTGTGTCCGCTCTTTCATTTCATTTGGTGCTTTCATGGTAGTTCATTCTCGCATTCCCGACAAGTCTCTTGGAGAAAAAAATGTGGAGATCGTCTTTGCATCTACTTCATCTTCGTTTACGGTTAACGGTTTACAGGTTATAAAATGCATAACATTTAGATCTATTATGGATATAAGAAGAAGCTTTCATCCTTTTGCACTATCATATCTTCAGTATCAACATCAACTAGAATATATATTTGCCATGCATATGTTTACACGTAATATTACTCTTCGTTTTTCTTATATCATCGTCATTTCTCGACCCTTTGAGAACGCTCTAATAACTGGAACATTGCCAAGAGTCAACATGCCTCTAAAAACGACGAGAAAACTATAACCGTCACTGTCACTATAATTGCTTGTATTACTTACTCATTTATCCTATGCAATGTAAAAAACTAGAGTCGCGTAAGCACCCAGAAAGTAGCGCGAGTATTAACACGTAGTAAAATTGAAATTGGTAATAATGATTTGCCTTAATTTTGTATACAATTATTAGAATAGTGTACCTGAAGTAGAAGTGACATATGACATAGTACACTGTAATTTTTGCTGTTTTCTATGAACGTAGCAAAAATGTTTAACGTTTGCTCTTTGTAACGGTATATGACAGTGACAGATAATGGCAGATAATTCATAAGCAATGAAATTGACTACCGGGCGGGCTGGACCTAGTATCATCGTAAGAAAGTAACGGCACAAATCGCGCTACTTGAATAAATGTCTACTTTCTGACTGTAATATGAGTAAACCCGCAGAGAATTTTATGGGCATTGTAAGAAAGAAAGGATAACGATAATGATAAAAGCTAAAAAGTATTTTAGAAAGAGGAAATTAAATCATTGGATCGGAATCAGCCAAAACATGCACACATGTGTATAAAACGGCATATTTAGATTAGTTATAAGTTATGTTTATAAAGACATCTATAAATTGACACCGTCTCCATTACCACTTCTTTTTAACGAAGAACAATGTTTCCTCTGAACTGAAACTGATCTGTGAAACATGGAAAAAAGAATTACGATAGCTTGCTGCCTAAAAGCTGAAGCTGTGTAGTTATGCTCAGAGTAACGGAACGGAATATCTTTCCGTCTTACAAACTTATAACTTTACTTTTAATAATTATAATACATACATTTAAAAAAAAACATCGCCGGGCAAGATTTTTTAATCATTACGTAATTTTCAAAGAGAAAATTTAAAATCGAGTAAAATGTTTAAATATCCTGTCAACAATTTCAACTTAAAATCTTACACAATGCAATGTCTCGACGTTAACCAGGTTTTAAACAACCAATATTGGGTATGCGGTGTACGGAAAGATGATAAAAAGCTTGAGCCGGAAAAAAGGAGCCCACAATTTGCTATTGCTTAATTAAATTAAGATAATTGATCTTTAATCTTACGCTCCTTGTTCACACCGTTTTATCTTTGTAGCTTACTTCAATATTTTTCTATGTGTAGGCATATTAGACTTTTTAGAAAAGTAGTTATCTCGGTAGACCTTTGGCTGCATTTATTAATCCAAACCAGAAGGAATAAACCTGACAATCAGCACATAGGTAACTTGCGACTAATCAGATTTTGCTTAATCTGAATGCCGTTTTAATTTTTTTAAAGGAGAAATTTGAACTTTGAATTGTCTTGGCGCCAAACCGGGTCAAAGTTTGGACCTGACGTTTTTTTAGAATAATATAGTTTTAATAGATGAGTTTATACATGCAATAATATGTAAAGGCATGAAAATACAAGTGCATATGATATGCATAAGCTACGATTTTAAATGCTATTTTCAGCCTTAACTAAA
>JAQIWN010003795.1:0-12374 GCA_034699025.1 Entomobrya cf. arborea Gr-Col-00668
GAATTATTGAAATTGCATACTGTTACCGAGTGTAATAAAACCTCGTTTTGCCTTGCCTTGAGATTACTTGTGAACTGCCTTTTAATTTAATTTTCATTTGAGCTTTGGTTCATTGTATGGTAAGGGGGCCCGCGTGGCCCTTGCACCCTCATGCGAAATCTATAGTTACGTCTCTGATTCAGTACGCTTGACAGAGCATGAGAAAAATTAAAAATAACAAAAATATGCATTATTCCACGTTTTTTAAATGGTCGAATATAATATTTATAGTTTAATTGCTTGAAATGTTTTAAGGGGAATCGTGACGTATTCTAACAACAGAAAAATAAAGTCAGTATCAAAGTTTGTTCTTAAAAGTCATTTTAATGTAATTTTCTACTCGAAATTTTTTGATTTATTTATGTTCCAAACTCCACGAACTCGTTTTGCGTTTGCATGTCAGTACATCAGTCAGTTTATCTGTGTTAAAAGCAATGTAATATGATACGAACGATGATATTATGACATGACATATGAAATGCAATAGCATCATAACTAGAAATATGAAACATAAAGCTATAAGTCTGTATAATACAGAATCAGAATCGTAAATAAAGTCAAAAGTTCATTTGTGAATGATAACATTTTGTGATGTTGTGATAGCTCTGTAAAATATGTATGCAAATTGCATGCATATCGTATGACTTACGCTGAATGCACAAATTATGCTTTGATTTACTGCTAAGCTCATTCCCAGTTCAGTTCCTTGGATGAGGAAAGCTAGTCTCGATAAGGAAGACATTTTATTCCAGGTTTTAGGATTCGGGATATGTGATGATGAATTTACAATGCTCAACCGTTGCTTGTTCCATTGCTGTACGGTCTTCGACTCAAAAGTTTGGAAGTTGCAAGGTACCTAGAAAGTTTTTGTCCCAAAATACTTCTATATAAAGTAATTAAATTCAATTAATAAATTTTCGGCTTGTCAAGATTCTAATAGGACCATATATGTACAATTATGTAAGTGAATTTCCACCGGGTTTGTTTCCAGTCTTATACGAACCTTGAAAATAACTCATTTTCAAAGTCAAACTATTTTGTAAGATTAAAAGTTCATTGTTGAAAGAATAGCCTGTAATAAATGGGAGTTTCATAGTGGAATATTTTTACCAGTCATTAAGCACCTTTTTAAATGTGTCTAAACAACATACTGAATGGATCTTTCTCTCAATTTGCCCCCTATTAAAAATAGATTTTTGTCGGATATTGTTTTTATTTGCTAATTTGTGTTGGATAATAATGTATTTTCCGGTAGAAATATTAAGTTTAAACTGATATTTATTTTATATTTTAAATTAAAAAACGTAATGAATACATAGCACACATTCATAAAAAATCGGAATATATAATAGTGGATTTATATACATAGGTCCATAATCAATTTACAACCTGAAATAATTCGAACAATGAACAATTATACATCCTAAAATAATCATTAATTACATTCCAACTGCGTTGCTTCTTATCAAAACAAGATTATTAAATTTATATATAGTAACAGTTATTATTCTGTAATTACCAATCTAAAATCGATTTCGAGTCACTCCTGAGTCTCAATAATGAGTAAAAGTTGTATAAAAACCTTACTTTGAGTGCGATAACCCTAAATTATTGAGTACAGCTTGGTACGTAATCTTAATATTTTTTATTGATTCCATATTTCTTCATTCTTTGGCTATCAATATCATTCAGTATCGTAACTCCCCAAATAAATGGAGAAAGTATATATTTACGCAATAGAGCACCATGTTCGGTTCCCGTACATTATATTTTCAGTATTAAATAGTCTTATAGTCCTCTCTCAAGAATTGACATGCAAAATGAATTGCTACCTTTTGCATAATTAATCACTTTATCAGCTTGTGCAACTAAAAGTGACGCATTATGAAAATATTAAGCAAGCCTATGGAAAAATATAACGAAGCTTACATTGACTACACTGAATTGCAAAAGATCAATATTTGTTTTTTTCTTGCATACAAAGCACTATTGCTTCAATGTAATAGCTTGTAATAACGGCAAATCATGTGTTGACTGAATGAAAATCAGATAACATTCTCGAGCGTAATTGAAATGTATGCATATTTACGATGACAAGTTAATGTAGTTGTTTCTGGTAAAATATCAATTACAACCACTTTACCCCAGAATAAAAACAATATTTTTGGGGTACCCTGTGCAAAACTTATCATTATCACTTCACTCAAAACTCCTTCCTCCCTTGTCATCACTGTTGCTGTTCAGAAGTTACTATTTTCACCGGAAGGGACGAGTACCACTCTCTCCAGATATTTCAGGTACTGAAAATCATATCATAATTACAGATTGCATAATAAAATTACAATTATTATGGCAGGAAGTACAATCATTCTCAAATAGGTACACTTGTAAAAAGGTAATATATTGGGCAGGTAAACTTGTTACTTAACTTAAAACAAAGCCTTTGCTACTTTTATGTTTATTCCTAAAATTTAGCACGTAAACATTTTTATACTTTAATTTAGAACTTTACTTTGTAAACTTCAGTAAAAATCATCCTCTATTCAATCTCGTTTCATTTAAAACTATATGCCTACTAATATTTCCTCTCTTTTTCATATCATATATTGAGCGAGATTTTTTAAATATGTTGACAATTTCCAGTTTATACCTAAATATGGTACATCCGACCTACCCGCATCCGTCTTACAATTAGTGGTTAGTGCTGAAAACGACGTTTTTACAACTTATTAGGTATGGTGTGTGGTGTGGTATGTATGACGCATTTTATACTTTTAATGCAACGTACATATAAATATCAGGGTTCAAAGTTTTTCGTAAATAGACTATCTTTAGTACAGTGAAAGCATACAAATAGAAGTAGTAATAAAAAATCTGAGTACATGAAGTTAAATCATAAATACTTTCATGTTCCACTTTCCCCAACTTGTACTACTTTCAACTCTTTCAACACAGTATACATATTATGCTCTCATTTACAACTTGCCGAAGAATTGTTGATGATAAAATCCGTTCGTTATGGTCCATCACGGTCAAACACTTGAAGCTCAAGATCATTTCTGTCAATGCTAAAGAATTCTCTGACCTCATCGTAAGTAGACGCCTTTGAAGGTTGATTAGGTTGACCCTGTCGACTCCGTGGAATCTCTCGTTCTTGTCGGGTAATAAGCAAGGGATGGAGATGATGTGTATTTCGATGATGTCGGTGGGTGGTAGGTGCGGATCCAGTTGAGTATACAGTTCCTCTGTTGCTGTTGTGTGGTCGTGATGGGCGGTTGGATCTGGATGTACCATACATTCGTCAGATGACCGATGTAACTGCTATCAAGTCTGATGTACGTTGCTTGTGATTTGCCTCGTCCTCCTGCTGACTTACCAGTGCAGGTGACGCTCTTCCTCTGATGCCTACAAGAGAGCAGGGACACACAAACTTCCCAAGGGTTTTCTTTGTGTATCTTCCATATATAATAGGATTCACACAGGAATTTGCAACCACCATCATGAACAGAGCGTCTTGTAAAGCTGGATTTATTTGTGCTGCTCCCTCTTTATCAAACATGTACCTAGAAGAGAAAAAAAATGAGAAAGAATAGGCTATTCAGTTTGTGACATGCATATGGTATGGTGATCACCGTGGTGTCAGAGAGGCGACATGAAAGCCATAATTTACGCCGGATTTTCAGATTTACTTTCATCTTTAGTAGCACTATTATGAACTGCGCTTGCTTCCACTCGACTCGAGGTTTTTGACATAACAAAGGGAAAAGTGCGTTGAGAAAAACACATAAGCCAAGTGACAAACTTGAGAAGGCAGTATGTTGTGAAGGTTAAGCCAGACTTAGTGCTCCAATTTAATTGAATGTATGCAAATTCTAAAAATTTATTTCATTTTTACTGTTTGACGGCTTTCATAACTCTTTTCATCTTATTCATGTCAGGTATTTGTACAATTTGCATTTATGAGACGGACAAAGAAAACGTCTTCTTATGTAATATCATTTTTCATTTGACTCACCTGCAAGCTATCATATTTGACTTCATTTCACAATGACACAAATTATGACATTGTGTACTTAAGTTTTAATTAATTTATGCTTTTGTAAGCTCTTGTAAGGAATATAAAGTTAATGAAAATGGGGTATAATACAATCTGTTAAAATTATTACCAAAGTGTGATGAAAGCATAAGGACTTCCACAAAGAATAAAAGCCATTACGATAACCAAAGTCAACCTCAGCGTTCGCTTTTTAGCCCGGACCAGTAGTGCTGCTGCATCAGAACTTCCCAGGTGACAATTGCCATTTCCCGTTCCACCATGAAAGTTTTGGTTTTCTGGTGAAATACAACAAAAACCCCCAAAGTGTTAGACAGTACAATATAAGTAAGCTATACAATGAATAAGCAAGTCACTGCTACTACAAGTGTAACCTAACCCATTCAAGCAAGTATAAAAATAAAAAAGCTCGTGAAAGTCTCGTGAATCGCACCACCGCAGGTAGTAATTACCAAATGAGAACTAATGAAAGCCTTGCCACCATATTGTTATTAATTTAAAAGTTAGACACAACAAGAGAAACAAACTTAGAATGATTCTGATGTAAATATGTTGCCATTCTTGAATTTGAGTTAAGCATTTCATTCCCACAATTGTTTCGTCTACAACACAACACATGAGCAATGAACGACCTTCCAAAGTAATTAGCGAGTTCACTGTAGCAGCAAATGTCATTCATTCAAATAAACTTCTAAACTAATTTTAGTAACTTTTTTGATCATTCGATTCAACACTAACTTGTTTTTTACAAGACAAATTATTTTCATATTTTTCCATCAGCTAAGGACAAATTCAATTCATAAGAATAATGCGTTTATATACTTACTTTGCTGTCTGTGTTCATGTGATTTAGTGGTGATCTTCCAAAGTATCATGCCATACGTAAACACAGTGACAACAAGAGGAAAGAAAAACATGGCCGTGACAGAAAACACGTTGTACATAATTTCTTGCAGATCCGATTCGAAAAAGCCGATTGACACACACTGCTGGAATGTTGGGTATTCTGGATGTGATTTCACTTGGAACACGAACATCTGCAAAAGAGGAAAAAGACAATAAGAAAGTCAGTTATGTATGAAGATAGACAAAATACTTCAGATGAATTTCAACACAATTTCACGTTTTTTACACTTATGACCCTTGACATATTTAGAGGTCATGGAAAAATGAAGTGTAATCATTGTACTCTTGCTCGTTTATGTTTAGAGGTCATGTTTTTAAATAAGTATGTAAATAATACACTTTATTTTGGATCGCTTTCACTTTTTAATATTGCTTTTTCATATGCGCATACAACTTTTACATACAAATCTACAGCGGATTTTCGGTTCTGTTATGTGCCCCTTTTTGTTTGCTAAAATAGAATCAAGTTACATAGGGACTGATATTATCTACACACTTTGTCAGTTACCCTTCCTCACTATTTAGAAATGAGAAGATCTAGGTATCTACTACCTTTTATATCAAATAACAGTAAGACACATACTATGAAACCTTTGACTTCAACTTTTATTCTAACTTTGCTGATTTTGACAAGATATCAAAATTTTAGAGTTTGCTTTACACGAGGATAAATTTCACAATGTACCAAGAAAATATAGGACACTTTGAAAGGAAAATACATGCTGATATGGTCTTGGGCTGTCTTTTGCGACACGCATGAGAGGAAGGGATTATTAGTAGAAATTTACAAACTTTTTCCTTGTTCAGTACTTTTGACAAATTAAAGTACTCTCCTTTTTAGTCAAGAGTTTCATGTTTTGCCTGCCATGCCAGTCAAACTATAAAGGAAATAGATGAGTGGCTCGTCTGAAGAACGAAACATGAATAGTGTCATTCAATTTAATTGATACACACGATATTCTTTGACAAATTACACGAACATGATCAAATTTAAAGCAAAATGTCCCTGTAAAAGACGAAAGTTTTTAAAGGATTATTTATAATTTTTTTATCACAGTGACAGTAGTCATCATAATATCATCATGTCTTTGTGTTTAGGATTTTTGTGTTGTAAGATTGTAATTTTTCCCTGGAATCTTCTATGATACTCTTATATTTATCTTGTTCAACATTTTATACCTTTGTCATATTGATCCTGTGGTGGGTGTGGGGGAATAAGCAGTATTGTAAGGTAAGCCTTTGTTGGATAAATTAATCATAAGACTAGTATAATGTTCTTTGTAGCTTCCAGGCAGAATATATGAATTTGCTCGATTATATTAAAGTTCTTTGTGCAAAACTACTTGTCCATGCTTACATAATATACTTTTAAATTATCATATTTATATAGGGATTCACTATTTCACTAGACATTTCTAGAGGTTCTGCTTGTCAAAATGATACAACTTGTGAAATGAAGTAGTTCTGTTCTCTTGTTTTCGTAAAAATCTCTGAAGCGGATGACATTTCATTAAAAATTTCTCCACGTCTGACTCGAGGGATAAGGTGAAAATGTCCAGCATTGAAAATCAGAGAACAGATTTGCATATTTACCGTATTACTTTCAGTAACACAATGAAACAAACAAAGAAATCTGTTTTGAATAACATTTTCTACATCATGGCCTTGTCAGTTAGACGGTGGGGTGTAAAAAAAATTCAACGACTTCATCTCGTCATACTGTATTCACTATTCATTTACTCTTATCTCACAAAATATTCATGGTTAATTTATTTTGTGATTTCTGTTTATGTACTATAAGGGGACATGTATTTTTCTATGCTTATTTATTCCGTTCGTATCGTTTACGGGACCACATTACGGCTTTAGACTTTATACCAATGCATCAAAAGGAATTTTAGGCATGTGCACATTATTTACTTACTACGCCATGTTTGTGTTCGTGAAGTCGTATATTTGACAATGTTTCACACGAGAGGAGAGGACACAGTCCAGTTTTTCTGATGAGAAAACCAACCATGAAGACTGCAATGCATACGGAACCTAGAAAAAAATGGTTCTAGGCTTAGCTGAATGTGGTGGCGGAGACAGTAAAATGAATGGGAAATTATTCATAGCCGTCGTTACTCTTAATTTTTATGCTCACATAAACATAACAGTATACTTTAGGATTTAATGATGGGGGTGGGTAGTGGGTATGTGTTTACTTTAATTCTTCACAGTCCTAACGTAACAATTACAATAAAATGGCACATATTAAACATATATGATATGGATGTAAAATTAGAATGCATGATATGCTTTATATAATAGTAAAATGGATTTACATTAAACACGCTGATATTGTTTTCGATCATATCACACAGCAGAATAGTAAAAGTATTTTTGTTTCTGGAGTGAGAGAAAAGTGTATGGAGGAAAAAACGCAAAGTCGTATTACATCGTTTGTCAGACATTCGATGGATGGATGGATCATGATAGAATTCTTTTCGATATCCATATATCAATATATATGATAATGTGAATGTGTACTGTACTGTGTATATTCTAAGCTTACTATATGCCAGTTTTACCTTTTTATTAGATGCATTTTTCCACTGTAGGTGGGAATGACGCACATCCCAGATTCGCCTGCTGTTTAGCAATGTCGTTGAAGATTGCATTGCAACCTTGTTAATATTTTAGATCATCCATTACGTTTCAGTGATTTTTTTTTTCATTTTCCCGAAAGGTACTCCATTTTGTAAAATACAATCATGAAAGATGTAGGTGAGGAACGAAAATGTCTGATTTTGTTGAATACAAAGTAAGAGACAAAGCATCTTTGTTCTCTTCTTGGGGCATTTCAACAAACTCATTTTTCTGTCCTAGAACTTGTCTTTCTTTTCGCGGACATCGCTGCTCGTTCTTTCTTGTTTTCTCTTAAAAGAAATCCGAGAAATTCACTCATAGTGCATTGCACAATGACCCTTACAAGTTTAGTTGTGATACCACGAAACTAAGCTTGTAAAGATGTTCACGTTTGTAGAGGCATTCATAGTCATCAAGAGTGAATGAAATATCTCATTTCGAAACTAAGAGCGACTTTCTAAGACTTTTAAGACACCAAAAGTTTTTAATTTCCTTCGTTCCCTTATAAAGTCACCAACATTGTTTTCTACTCCAGTTAATTTATGCAAAAACAGCCAAATAATATAAAAACTTTTTTTCACAATCCAATTTGTTGTTCCATGAGTCTGGTAGTCAGCAATAACATTATGACTTATGTTATGGAATGTTATTGCAATACGAGCGAAAAGAGCAGCGAAAAGGGAAAAAAACTATAGATGAACAAATGAGCAAGATGGAAGTAAAAAGGGAAAACTTGTATATATTTTAGCCATATAATTTCTTTTACTTTTGTGTAGGCGCTCATACTCAGACTACGACTGATTTAGAGAAAAGAATGAAAAAAGTATGCATGTACTTTCCAAATGGATAATGCTTTGTTTGCCGTTCTGGAAGTATGATTTACTAACGCCACAATTTTTTGTGTGCATTCAGCGAGAAACTTAACCAACTTTTTTCGTAGCTCATGCCTAGGTAGCATTCATAACTTTTAGTTGGCTTGTTTGATTGGTGTGTTTGTATGATGTATGGTACGTAAAATTCTAATATAGTACAGTAAACTGTCTTTTTTTCAGTTTTCCTCCTGAAGGTACTATACATGATTCAGATACCTGGAGGAGTCATGAACTTTTAGTAAAGAAAAAGCAAAATCGGATTCAATCAAACTAGCTATGTACCGACCCAAACTGGGCGTGTTACGAAAATCCAAAAAGTTTTACTAAACTTTCGAAAATGAGGAAAGCAAATTGGCAAAACAATTGTGAAGACACACGAGTAAATTATAAAGCAACGTAAACAAAAGTGAAGACCTCTGATTTTTTTTTGCTATTTCTGAATTTCCCAGTAAAAAAAGTAATTTTCTCGGTTACTTGTATAATGATAGTAGCTAGTAATAACTTTAAGTACTTGTGAATATTTTAGAGTCACAAAAGCTCTCAAGGGTATCTATCTTGGAAGGTGGTGTGGTGACTAGACTAACCATTTTCCCTTTCGTTCACCAGTAATGTCTCTGCATATTTGAAATGAATTATTACTAAATTATCGAATTAAGTTTTTTATTATTTTACCTGAGGAACAGAGAACAATCCAGCCATTATCCACGCAGCGATGATCATAGTTTTAACTCGTTTTGCAGCGCCAGCCATTCGTAATGGAAAAATAATGGCAAAAAATCGATCCATGCTTATACATATTAAAATGTTTGAACTCAAGTATAGCCCAAAAGCTCGACCAAATTGGCAAATTTTACAGAGCACATTTCCCCCAGTCCATGCGATAGTAAGTCGCCAGAAAATCTCCATTGGAATGACAAAAAATGTCACAATGAGATCCGCTATTGCGAGATGAAGAATGAGCACAGTAATTCGCCACTTGAGTTTATCAAGTTGATGACAAACTGATAGAAATACTGTTAGATTTGCAAATGCGGCAATTAAAAATATAATGCAATACGCAACAACACAATTTCTTGAGCGGTAACTTAGCGTAGTGAACTCTTCAGGAAGCTCGTTCATCATTCCAACACGTCCACTCGATGAGGAATCAAAGGTAAAATTGATGTTATCATCATTGCTACTAACAGAGTGCTCACTAATAGGCATACTAAATGTGTGGTGAGCCCCTGTTATATCAAAGATTGCATTATTTCGTACACTTTGATTGGGATATGGAGTAGGGGCGACAATAGCCGTTATCAGAGCTTTCATAGTTGAAGTGGAAAGTCTTGTTGATGAGGCTACTGTTGTTGAAAGGAACCTTGGTGGTCCCGAAGGGGAGGGTGATAAAATCTTTGAAGTAATAATATCCATAATTATCTTAATTGTAAAGTTTTCTCGTTTCCCCTTTTTGTGTAGTATACCCTTTGCCTTAACGAGCAAATTATACGGTCACAAAAGTTATCATACTTTGGTTGATTTTGGCACAACACATCATCACCACCACCACATATTCCATTGGAATAACGTTTTACGAAAAACTCGGTCGGCGTAAGCTTTACTTCAGTTCAGACTACGATGTGTTTGCTTGATATGTCTACGGAGAAAGCTCCTTTACTTGCTTTACAATCTTAATCATTCCCTCTTGGATTTTCTTTAAGATGAAAGAAATTACACTAATTTATATCTAAATTCGTGATGGTGGTATGGTGTGAACTCAGAACGCTGAATTGCTAAGGAGCAATAATATTTCACATTTAGTCAAGACACTTTCCTGTGTACACATCCAAAACTTTTTACGAAAACCATGTCGCCAAAATGGAAAAATACTTTGCTTTCGCTTATATGTCTATTCTCTACTCCTACATTCCATAAAAAAAAGTAAAGTGATCTATTGGTTTGCAATCAGTCGGTATTCCCATAGGTAGAAAATGCAAGAAAAACTTCCTTGTTTGCAGCTTATGTAAAACTGGCAATGTATGAAAATACAAGCTTTGTGTAATTGCTTGTCTTGTAAGAAAGAAAAATGAGTAGAAATGTGTATGTGCTAAGTAGAGACTATCTCAAAAAAGCCGTTGTTCACAATTTTCAAATGTGCTTTACTTGCCAGCCCGCTTTGGACTGGCATTTGAGCTCCACAGTTTTCCTTACTTCACCTTACTTTCCCCATTTACTTTCCCTTCGATGCTTTCACTGTCTCTTTGCACCATCATTGCACATACACAAAACACATTCGCTTATATACTGTTTGATACCAGCATAACAACGATCATGCCACGATCATGATTCCCCACACAGCATTCTGGTTGCAATGTATGATTGCTAGCAGAGGAGCAAGCGAGATATGGAAGCACGTCAAATGTTAGTGTTTTCTCCGTTTGGTCGGCTTATTGGTTGTGAAAAAAATTCCACCTATGTCTTCAACTTTCTTTGCTTACTTGTTTCGTTGAATAAGTGTATTGACGTGCGCCCATGTTTAATATTGTGTTTCGGTATTTGCCGATGCAATGTGAGTGAGCATTCAAATGTTTTATGGTACCAAAGAACTCAAGATAAACTCAATTTATTTACTTACGTTTGAAGTTGATAAAGAGGCATTCATAACTGTGTTTAAGCTTTCTTCTGGTACACCAAGAGTAGAGAAAAGGTAGTGTACCCCTATTTAAATTTACTCCGGGGATTGTTTGCTGACAGGCATCAAGTGGGCAAAGCTGTTAGAAAACCTAAAACCCGTGAATGGGGAAATTTAAATGGCCTCGGCCTCGAGATTTTGGGAATCAAGAAGTAAAAGAAATGCGATTTGCGTTGCGATTGCGAGTAATTTGGTTTACGCTAAACATGTTACATACATAACTGGTCTGCTAAAATGACGATGCCACAAAAAATAGAAAAAAATAGACTGTTGAGACAGTTTTGCCTGAGAAAAAGTAATTATTCTTTACTAAATGAAAACCGGGTTTTAAAAGCATCTCGTTAGAACAATTAGTCTTTAAATATAGTAGTGTTGTTCCATTCAATGGCTCTCTGTTGGAGTAGATAGATAATGAGAGTCATTTAATGGTTTTTTACCCATCTAAATTCAACATAGTAGAGAGAATCTTCATCATGAAAAACCTGAATAGAGTGAAGTCCAAGATTACAAGATCGTAAATCCGCAGGATGAGATGTTGGAAAGCCAGGTTCAAGTGCATAGAGTAGGCTCTTAGTTATTTTTAAATTTGTTCTTGAACTCTACTCTAGATTTACTCCAGTCCAGATGCTTAACCAGCGGATAGGATTTATAGTACTTTTTTCTACTAATGACCAACTCCTACTCACCGTGAACATCTAGAACATTTTCCTCTTTGCTTAGTGGAATCCGAACAACACTGTTCAGCAGAATTCAATGAATGATATATAAAAATCCAAGGTGAGTTAAGTGGTGGTTCGTGCGTGATGATGACTCATCCTGTTGTTAATCTCTGAAATTGGCAAAGAAGATCGTTTTTATGTCTGGATATCATGATAAAAGTGTGTAAAAATAATAAATTAATAGACCAGGCTGATTTAAGACTACCTTTGTTGCTGTCTACTACGTGGTTAATCTTGCTAAAAAATGAAGTATAATAAACCCGCTGTAAAAGCGTTCATAACGACGTAGCTGAAATGAAGCAAAAGAAGATAAAGATGACGACTTTAAATGACAATCATAATCATTAATACTTTGAACCCCTCCGTATATATTTGTGTTTACAAAACTCTGTGCATGCGTTATGTAATGCATCCTTTGTTTCGATTGCTTATATATAAGTTTTAGTGTAAATGCATGAACCTGTGTGTTCGGTTCTTGTATA
>JAQIWN010003796.1:0-12373 GCA_034699025.1 Entomobrya cf. arborea Gr-Col-00668
ACGCAATTTGAAAATAATAAATCTCTACAAATCTCAACGTTTCCTCCTTGCACTTGAATGACTACAAGTGAACCTTAGTTTTTCAAAAGTGCTAAAAAGCATTAATACTATATTTTCAAGATATTTACACCGCAGCCACATAGTGTGATCTTAGATGCATTTATTTACATTTAGACATATTTTTGACTGACCAAATCACAATTTTTACACTATAAATAGTAATGTACGTAGTGTCTAAATAACCTTTCCCGTATCGTATTAATATCACAGAATATGGTTTTTGCTCTCTTTATATAAAATTCAATTATCATGATATAATGTATCTTATACAGTACAGCCTAGGTAAGCTAACAAGAATAATGATAGATTAAGTTTAGGAATGAACGGACAAAACAAACTTGTAATACGAAAAGTAATCAAAATTTGTCTTATCGTCACCAGTTGATTTAAAGAATGTATTGTACAAATAAAGTTTTTCAGCCTATTAATGAGCGTTATAATTTTACGAAATGTAACTAACCAAAACAAAATTAGATAGTTGAAAAAATAACCTTTGGGGATAATTTTTCTTTTGTTGAAATACATGGGCTATATATTTTTATTTTGTACATTGGCAGGGGAAGGGTACCGTGAGACTGATAAAAATACGAATATATTTTTACGATACATTATATTTACAACATGTTACAAGTTACGATATTCTTTATCTTTTAAAACTAGGTTGTATTTCCATTAGTAAATGATTTAAAAGCATTTGCATTTATCCGTTTTAGATCATTATGTAATGCACCAATTTGAAACATTACATACATTTATACGACTTAAGTTCATAAGTTTGTGAATTTAACGAGAATTTACGTTAGAAAATCTTTACTTTAAAAACCGAAACATACCCGTTACTTATTTCTTTTTACATTATTCAAGTAAAATTCAGTGTTACAATCGTTATTGCCAAATGACGAGTGCCAGGATAAAAACGTTTTTTCCTTTGTTTCCTCAACAGTCTATTAAACTGCAGATAGTCAACAGAGCACACATTAACATTACGATTACGACCAAAATTTTTGATTTTGGGAAAGTGCACGTACATAAATCATGCCAACAAAAAAGTTAAATCGAGAGCCAGAAATGCACTTCTCAAAGAATCCAATTTAAAAACACTCACTTCAATGGCAAAACAAACGTTTTTACTTTTGTCATATCTAAATTTTATTTTCAATTGAACATAAAATGGGTTTTCCTTTTCCGCCACATTACATTCTAAATACTCATTGTAAAATATATCATTTGTGAATAAAAAATGGTTCGCATGAGTCGTGAGTTACAATCCCAATTTTTCTTCTTTTTATGCTGCTATCTAACATACATTCACAGTGTTCTCATCTCTCCTCCTCCTTTCCTCTTTTGCCTTTTCTTCACTGACTGCTTTTCAGAGAGAAAAAAAACAAGTTTAGGGATTCACTTCTTTGTTCTATACACTAACATACTTATTATTCACAACTTGTATACAGATTTTGTGTACACTGGATATATTTTCACTTTTTAGACGTACCCATCTCCGCAGTAGGGAAACGGAAATGATTAGTGATCATCGAATATGTCTGAGGACTGCTATGTAGATAATCATTCTTAAAAAACGAAGCAAAGTAAGTAAACGATACGACCAAGACAGGTCTACAAAAAAACTGTTGGCAAGATCATATTTTATCCTCAAGGAAAGAGGTAATATCATCTGAGAATTTGGTATATTTTATGCATACGATGCACGCTCCAGTCCTGGCTTACAGTTTTCGGATACACATCATGTGCTTTTCATGCTTGACAAGGAGTACTTTTTTACACACACTCACAAACGATGTATGAATTTTTATACAAATACAGACAGATGCGTATCAACATGAATTTCACATTTTCTCATATTATTTTTAGGATTTTTCGTTATATTTATCTCAGGATTTATAATACATAGTTTACATCTTTACGTACATTATTCCTTACATTAAATTTACAATAAAACTCATGCAAATATATACAATAAAATTTTAATACAATAAGTAGAAACTTGTGTAGAATTACAGTTAATTCAAACATGGGTACAATTTACTGAAGAGATAGAAGTTCTTACATGTATGCACTAAAATATATACATATACGTATTATTACTTAAATAAAGTACATAGTTAAGTTTACTTTATTGGTAATGTGCATAAAGATATTTTTCTTCTTTTTCCGTCAACGAAGTTTTTTGCGCGATAAATTTTTAAATAGATGTATTGTTATTATGTACACATAATACGTGAATGTACTTCGAAGTTTTTCGTTCGATTGTTCTTTTTTATCTTCTTGTTATAGATATAATATTAGAATACAGATTACATATTGGATTCAGTTGTCGATGATGTCGGTCGGTTGCCGCCGTCTTGTCTGTTTTGTCTTCTTTTCAACAACTTTCACTCCTCTTCACTTCAACAATGTTCACCCACTTTTTTTTTCTCTCACGAAACACACTTTGTATTATTATTATGTTTCGAGAGTACACCCACCAGCAGCAGCAGCCTTGAAGCTTCTTCATCTATTGAAAACTGACGGAAGCCTACTACTATGACTAATACTGATGACCCTGCTAGCAGCACTGCTGAAATGGTTACTAATAATTCTATAACTAAAACTAGAGCTACTACTGCTAGTATTACATCTATTGGAAACGCTAGTACTGCTGCAGCTGCCACCGCCGTCGCTGCTACTACTGCAGACGTTGAAGTTGAAAAGATGGGCTGGTAGAAACCTCAAGAGAAGTAAGGCTGTCAACAATGTCCAGTTGGGCGGAACAAAGTGTGAGCCTCCCTGTCTTTGTATGGCAGCCGTTTTATCTCCTGCAACAACATGAAAAAGGAAAATGCAATTTAATACATTAATGCCATCAGTATCAGTGTGTATCAGTTGTAAAAAAATAAGTGTATCAGGCGGAGAGTAGAAGGCTAACGTAATATTATTAGAGGGGTTTTCTACGGCAAAATTTCAAACAAATCTTTTTTCTCTTTCTTTTCTATTCATATCATTCCAACATGATGAACAGATATCGTAAAGATTCATACATGCATGAATATTACGTGCTTCCCTGCGATGATGGTAAGTAGTATAAAAGAGAAAAATAAATATTTCAAAAGGACAATGCATATTTATTCAGCAGTCGTAATCATTTGTTCACTAGTGATGTGACAAAAGGATAACCTAAATTTTCATTGTCAGTACACTTCATTCATGTATTCAGCATTGTATTGGCTCTACTATAGAAGCAGATCAAAATAACCGACTTCATTCATCAATGAAAGATATTTTATGAGCATGTCACGTGTTGAATGGATGTACCTCAATCAATACTTTCATCTAATTTAAGCAAATTTTATAGAACATGGAATCTTCCAATAATTTGTAAACCCTATTGTTTTGCTAATTCAATGCTTACGTGTTCATGGAAAATTCTGAAGATTTAATTACTATATGTGTATTGTATCACCTATGTGTAAACAAATAGCTGTGGCTTTGTTTTCATTCCTACACCTACGTACCTAGTCAAAACGAAATGCTAGGTTTGTTTTCAACTGGTTCATATTTTTGGTAAACAAAACACTTTTGCAAAAACTCCAACATCGTATTATCATCAGCCTTTGTTAGTGACTGCTACAAAGTTTTTATATTTTTATAAATCCAAATTTCGATTTAATATGCAATTTCATCTGAAATGTTGAAATATCACACCTTTATTTTACGAAATCGGTTTATTCTAATTTTTTAACTTGTTGAACAATGAAAATGATGAAGTTCAAGCAATTCAAATATAACAATGCAATGTCTATATAAGTTCAAATAATATGTAATGTTAGGATAGCTATTTCTTCCCTGTAAAATTCAAAACGAAAGAAAATTTGAATATAAGCTTATTGCTAACACACACCTGTCAACAAATTCTTCTTGATTTGCCATATGCTCGATAAAATATTGCAAAAATTACTTGAGGTTGAGAGCAAGTAAACTTATTAAATTGAAAACCATTTGTTCGTCAGGTCACCTTGCCTTTTTCCCTCGTCGTATTAATAAATGCAGAAATGAAAAGTATCTGTCAAAAACTTCCAACAGGTCAATAAAGAAATTCCTTTGGAAGTATATTGATTTTTTCAATGCTATTTTATCCCACTTCGTTAGTTTTATTCTTGGAGCACAAGAACATGAGTTTCCCTTCTTATTCCAACTACAATGTAATATTCGTTAAGTGTGTATATGGCTGTTTCCCTTGGCCTGATTTTATATAGGCAGCCAGTATCATTTTTTTTTGTGATAGATGCTTTCTTTTGATAAATAACACATTTTGATCTTTGTGCTATGAACGACTTATCTGCAACTGTTATAAAAACTTAATATTTTTCTATAATAAAAATCTGATTTCATATTGTTATTCGATCCGTATGAGGATACATACATATACCATTACAGTAGGTACACCAGATATATACCTTGTATGTTCAATAGTAAAAGGAATATTAAGAATAGATGCATGCTCCAAAAAACCAATACCGGTTTCAATAACTTTCTTTTGATAAAAAAGGACATGATCATTGATAACATTTTTTGTAGCTGGAATGTCATTTTATTGGATAACATCTAACCTTTGTATACCCTGTTCTGTTCAAATCAAGTGTTGTTGAGAAGTGAGACCATCAGAGAATTATTGTTTGTTATCGTCAAAGTCAATTGTGCGCTTTCCCTTGTAAAATAACTTTTCATTTTATTCCCCATACAACAATATCATATATGCCAACAAAATTTACATTGAACCGTTTTGTTGCTCTACACAAGATGCTATCGTTCCTAGTTCATTGTTTACTCTATTGCACTTTCTACCACTACCATTTCCATTTGAAGGAGATTTTGCAAAATAAAATCTAAAAGTTTTCATGCTTTGCTCGATTCACATGATCAAATCTAGTATGCTCCATGACCTATATAACAAACATGATTGCATATTTCCTGTCTCAATATGCATGCTAGTTTTTTTTGCCAAGATCTTTTCAGAATGTTCGTATAAATTTGAGTACAGACATCAGTTCCATCAAAAGTTTGCATAAAGCTCAAAAATTTGCAAGTTATAATAAAAAGTTCACTGGAAATGTTATAATATAAATTCCGATTCCACTATATAGCCCATTTTCTGGGAATAGTTTAGTCCACTATTTGTCTTTGCAAAAAAATATGCTTCACAAGTGGTAGAACAACACAAGCAAAAAAATCGACGACTTACCATCAGAGACGTATACTTGAACTGTGGCTGGTTGTGTATTTGCAGCTTTGCAGGTGTAATTACCTACATAATTAAGTAGAAAAAATGTTACAAAGCCAGCATTTACATAATAATATACTCCATTAATTTGGCCATTCAATATGTGTCACTTACCAGCATGCTGAGGACCGGCTAATGGTATCGTTAACCTTGAATGAGTATGAATCCCAGGTTCCGTATGAACACTGATTCCCGATCCATAGTTAACCATTTGGTTATTGTGATACCAGTATAGGTACTGCGCAGTTTGACGGGGACTCTGCAAACAAAAAAAACAGGACAATTTTAAACTTGACATTTTGTCGATTTTTTTTACTGTACAAGATGACTCGTCCTTAATAAGTACATACATATATTCAGCAACCAAATTATGTTGCACACAAAAAACAGCGTTAAAATATCATATTATCATGTAGCAGTAGAGTATGTTCTCTAATATTTGTACGCACTATACAATGCAGCTTGCGTTTCATCTTTTCTAAAGTAAGGGCTACCTCTGTATCCAGAAAAGGGAAACGAACGCTCACACGCAGAAAGTTTGCTGCTTCTATTGGATTCATCCTTTCCCTCCCAAGTACCCGGAACAGCACAAAGATGACAGTTTCAGAGAACCCGTCAAGTGAATAATGAAAAGTATCCTGTGTCTGCAGACAAGACGGCAGTGTGTGTGTGTCATGTGTGTACTAGACTTCTTGATTGATGGACTTCTCTATTGAAAGGGCGTCTATTCCAAAGGCTCATATATCAGACAAAGACAAGCTGCGCGTTGTGTGTGCATCCACCGTGTCAACTATTTTTACCTCACCATCATTCACTTCACTAACCAACCAAGCCCACGTTCTAAAATATCCGCTATGTAAACATAGATACATTTCTTTCAACACATGCCTTTTTTATACAATAAATACCTATACATCCATCAAACTCGAAACGAGAGACAACTGTGCAGTTTCCATCAACCCCACATATTAATCTCTTTGCACTTTTTTGCTCGAACTAAAGTCAGTGTTCACCTTATTATCTCATTGCATGTATCTCAACCAATCTATAATCCTCATTTTGTATCCTTCTAGTCCTTTGCTAGATATATTGCACAAACAAGTAGAAAAGCTTTCTTTGCGTAATTCAACACTCCAACTCGTTTATACTGATACGTGTTTTGCCCACTTTTCTCTATTTTTTCTGTTTAATCATCATCGTTGGTATAATGGCCTACAGCAGAATTTTGTACTTTCTCCCTACTTTCACCAGTTCACAGAAAACACACACATTTCTCTATCATTGGTGTTTTATGTTGTTAGTTTGTAGTCGTATGTAATGCAATGATAGGAGTACAGTATAACTAAAACTTGTACAAATATAACTACACAATGCAGCTTCAAGGCATTCATTGGAACTAACTACGGCTCCAGAAGTAGTTTTTGGGGCAAAAGTGATAAAAAGGTAGTCGTGTCGGGATGAGAATGTGCATTGCATCAGAACGTTTTTTCTTCAACGGTATCAAATGAGCTGTCAAATGAAGTCGGAACTTTGTGGATGGGTGGCTTTACGAAAAAAAGACTGAGGGGGTTTCTTTGGAGAAAAAAGGTTTCAATGCGTGATAACTTTAAATGGAAGCCAGTTGCCTTCAGAAAAACGGATGTTGGTATTGATAATAGAATATAAATCTACATACAATGTATGGAGCGATTACAAGTTTCGAAAATGAGACGATACTAGCACTTTCACGGGAACGGAATGACCTTGTAGAGGGCTCACATTTGTAAAGAAAGAGAAAGGATGTTGAAGAGAAACTTCAATGAGAATACGACGGAGTAAGGTGGTTGGAAGATTAGCTAATATATAAAAAGATCCTAGTGTGTTGTAAACAGATATATGACATGGATTAAATTCTTCTTTTTCTTTAGGCACTGAACTACATGGTTCTATGCTCCTTCTGCCCACATTTTACATGTAAATATATTATGATTATTATATGTGTATCACCTGTACTAAAGGATGTTTTTGTTTGAAAATTTTTCATTACTTTAAACATAATCACCCTTCTAGTCTTGAAGAGTTGGTATACTTTTAACCTACCTAACCCAACCTACGCAGTTTACATTTGTACTAATACATGCATTTGTACATGCATGTTAAGAACATCTCAGAGAGAAGTAAAACAAACTCCTAAATATTGACATTAAACATTCATACAACTCTTTAAAATGTCATGTTATATAATATCGAATTAAATCTGCGAAGGCACTGAAAAGTAAACCTACGACAACTCATCCTTGGAGTAATTAGTGAACATGTTTTTGTAAAGCATTGGTCGTAGTATTTTAGGTTCCGAGAAAATGCCTTTCACTGACATTGGCTTACTTTCTTTACGAAGTGACATATTGGGTACTACTTTATAGAAATAAATTGATGCCTTTCTGGTTTTGTGGTTTCAGACAAGTTCATGTTCCTACTTATCTTTATACTTTAGTGTCTCCTTTGTTGTCTTGTCTAGCCATTTCTGATTTTCTGAGACATATTTTTATCAGACTTGGGATCTAATTACTGCGGCAGTTCGATAAAAGTGTCTGCAACTTTTGTTGACAGAATTGACATGGCTATTAATTAAAGTTAGTACATGTCAGTTAGCAAGCGACAGATCTAAAAAGTTGCTTTACTGAGAATATCATGTGCTGCCACCTGCACATGCTCATAATAATAATGGATTTTTCCATCCTTCATTTATTTCGAGTATGACACGGAAATGTAGATTTATACAAAACCTCAAAACCTTGTCCCTTTGTCCATACTAACTTGCGTAAAAACATGTTTACAAACCTATCCTACGGAAATGTATCCAGAGAACTTTCAAGGTCCTAAAATAAAAACGACAAGTAGTTTCCAGACTTCCTTTTTCAGCTTTCTTAGCCAAACTTATGGCTTTTCAAACAACTTCGTGTTTTCCGTTCATAAGTATATCCAACATTATGCATACTTGTGTGCATTGTGGTACATATTTTAAACCATATGGATCGTAATAAATGCAAATATATTTGTTTGACAATAATACCAGTTCTCGAAGCCTCATGTCAAAAAATGCTTTGGAAGAAACGTCAATCAAATCACTGTATTTGTTATTTTCACTCTTAAAATGAATCTTTTACGAATTGAGTTTAGTTTCATTTAAAAAAGCTTATTTTTGAAAATACTGATATACAGTTAAGTAGTAAACCATTTGTAGTTGCATAAATAATTGCATTGGCTTTGTGCATCACACCATTCGAACTTGTGTATACGTATTTGTCATGAAAATACACGATTAAAATTCAAGAGAAAATACAATAATTTTAATTTTTACAAATTTTTACTACGCACCAACAGAATAAATGCAATTCTAACAAGAGAGATTCTTTGAGAAGTCTTTGTTCCTGTACCTCTTTGTCGTATTGTAAATATTTATTTCCCTTTTTCACCAAAAAATAGAGATTCGTTAGATAAGACATATTCTCTCTCGATCTAGATATTCTTTCGTATCATTCGTATATTACAACATAAGTATGTACATTCATAATCATATTTTATCAAACTGCGTATGATGGTGTCTTTGTAAGTTTATCTAAAAGTTTTTTCTACATGATTGCAAACCACCGAACTCACAAGGGCGTACATACACATGTGGATATGCGTGTGTGCCCAATTGCCGTTTGAACAACTTGCAAAAGAAAAATCTTTCGCCAAGAAAAAGGGAGAGCCAAAACAAGTCAAAGAAATTGTCAACTTGTCAAGAAAGTCCCTAAGTTTGAATTATGAATTGGATGGGTGTAATAACAATAAGTCGTTTTTAAGATAGCACATGAGATTGCCATTCATTTAGCCCTATCTTTTAGAGTTTCTGCTCCTCTCTTTCCATCCTTTTTATTTGATTCGCATTGTGTGGGAGCAACTCCCTCCTTTCTTTTTATCCATTATAACTTGATGAAACATATTTATATATATATATCATTTCAGTAAGTAAACTATTTTTATTATAGTCTTCACAACATCTACTGAGAATTTTTATTATTAGCTCTTCCATCGTTCAAACACTGCACTTTAGTGCCCCATTTAATAATAAAGTAATAATAGTAATGACGAAACTTCAGACATGTATAATTTTCAAACGTAGTGGATTTTAGGAGTAATATCCCTACAAATACCTATATAAACTATAGACCATTTCCGTATGGATATGGAATATTGACTTTTCGTCATGGGGGAAAAGATCCAAATGGAAAATTATAATGTAGTCAAACATTACATGAATTCAAGTTCTAGGCAAGGTTATTTGAAACAGAATTATCAACAGTATTTTGAGCATTTTCATTTTCTGTACCATTCACGTTCAACCAATTTTTATACCAAGTTTTTTTGCAAACTTCTGAGTAAGCAATATTTTTCGAAGCATTTTTGGGTTGAACACATAAAGCATGAGTAAAAGCATGCCACTCTTTGGCAATCGACAAAAATGAAACTACTTTTATCAAGTTGTTTCAAGTGAAATGCTAAAATTACATATATGTAATATCATTTAATATATTTGTTACAAACTTGCACCTCGATAAACTTTCACTTTTCTTAGCTAGTATAGTTTGAATCCCTTGAAGATATCTACTTACGGCGAATATACATACCACCTGCACCTTGTTCATCCTACTTGTAGAAAGAATGTTGCACTCCGTTTTCCATGTCGGACTTTAAGTATACTATGCTACAAGTAGGCACCTTCTTCCAGATGAGTTATCGGTTGATGACGCAAGAAAACAAAATAATGGACCAAAACAAGTGAAGAGATTATTTTTTCCTAGAGAAGTAATATTGCTCCATATTCATTGCACCACCCTTCCCTGGTAATAATGGCTAGACGTAGTTGTGTCACTCGACAGACAATATACCATCGAACCGTTTGACCGTATTTTTCTTTTAAAGAAATCAGTGAGAGAGTGAGACTCACATATAAGCATGTATTGTCTTCACAAACGGCCAAATCTGGTCTTGCGAAAGCAACAAATCAAATGTATCAAAAGTAAAGTATCATGTGTACTCTATAAATAGTGATTTCAACAGATCTACTATTAACTATTGCCAACATTGCACACCAACATTAACGTATGCAATATATTCTTCATTGCAGATAAAAGGAGCAGGTGTTCAAGAGAGACTCACGTGTTAAATGTATATTTCCTTGTGCGTTTTATCTTTGTTCATTATTACAAGAAATTCGCCCAATAAGAAAGAGGAAAAAGGAGCATTGACCCAATACACAAAACCCAGTCCTCTTTTCTCTTCACCGTCCCTTCTCCAAAGTTACTTATTCTCATCTTGGATTAAACTAGATTTGTACTAATAAAGTTGATGCTGGGTGTACATATATCTTAGACAGACATATCTTATGATATATACAGACAAAAGTCATTCAGTGAAAGTCATGAAGCAAAGAAAGCTGAGAACACGCATGTTGAAGTCATTGCATCAGCGGCAACTTTAGCAATTGAGAGACTTTCATAACTCCTCTAAGACGAATGACACTTTCTTCTTCTCTCTGCATTACATTTTCCTCTCGCTGTCTATTGGCTATACCTATAAAAAGAATTTGGTGAGATGTTGTTCCTCTAAAACTACGTATTAGCTGAGCAAAAAACTAATACTTGAGATTACTTATACGATGAGGTACTCGCTAAAACCGCGTCTCTGCACTGGAGACCAATCTGTGACACGAATTGTTATAATACGTTGTCATATTCTCGTGTTAAGCAACTTCGCCTATTCGAATACTTTCAATTGTACTCATCTAACTAGCGCATATAGAAGTATTAGAGTAAGTATAGTATGTATACACAAAGAAGACTTCGGCATTGCGTTTGGGACTAAAAAAGGTTAAAGCTAGCTCATGCATGTAACAATGGTACTAGCTTATTTGTCAAAAACTACTCATCTGGCTACTTTATTTTCCTATCATAAAACAAAAAATGAATTCAATATTATTATTTATTCGTCTTACGAAGCGGTCTATATATTAAAGTAAGGTAAGCCAACTACTCCGCGATATTGCTTTAATTCTACTGCTGGTTTATTTATTACGATTGTTCGCGTTTATGTGAATTTTCTATGAAAATGAAGCACATTCCGGGCAAAGCAATATTTATTAGTTAGTTCTCTGACAGAGGTTTTTTCGGCTTATTGGATGAATTAGGTAATTCTTATTTCAGTTTGGTTCAGAACTTAGAAAGAATTCCGGACAGCAAAATTTTTATTATTTCCTTTTAGACAACACTAGCTTCTTACTTTCAATGCAATATAGGAAAGGTACACTTATTTTGTATTAATCAAATTCATTTCACGGGCATTCTTGCAAGTTATGGCAGTTTCGACACATACAATACAGTTATAATTTAAGATTAGTAAGAACTAATAATAACGGCAAAGAACTAGCTGAGTTGTATATGTATCAACTATGTACATTAATGTATTGTAATAAAGTAACTTTACGCCAAGCTTTGAAATACATTGGTACGAACGACGTACGAGATATAAGGGTTTAGTTTTCAGCGATCTTGGAAATAACAACAAACGAATTTCCTTACGATTTTAAATACTCAGATCGTTATTTAAATGGTATGGCTAAACGCTTCTGTATGCGAAAGCATTATAACCGCCGCCGAATGCGATTTATCGCACGTGTATTTTTCCAATACCAACCGAAGCTTTTTGGGTATGATGGCATTTGTTCATTTAGAAAGGTTAGATTAGGTTCGGCTAGATTGAAAATCAATGTACTTTTTCGTGAGAGAAGTTATAAGTTGATTTTTCCTGCGACAGCATACCTAAATAGCTCTAAGTTGCTATATGGAAAATACACATGCGATAAATTGCATTCGGGAGCGGCTAATATGCTGTCGCATACCGAAGGGTTTAGTCCTCCGACCCGTGTTTCTTTTCCAGGCAAAAGAAATTGTCTGTAATCAACGATTAATTGATAACTTGCATATATTGAGCAGCTTCACGTGTACCAACACAAAC
>JAQIWN010003797.1:0-12372 GCA_034699025.1 Entomobrya cf. arborea Gr-Col-00668
AGCGTACGAAAATCTATTATTTTCATAATTTTTCATACCTCTAGAAGTCTGACCGGGTCCGTCATTTCCTGGTTAGTCTAACGAAAAAGGTTTAAAATGATCTAAAGCGAAATAGCATTTTTAAAGTGTTTTTTTTTCATCGATATAATTACTTTAGTCAATTAGTATATTGACCGACTATTTTATATCGTCTTGCTGATCATAGTAGCTTTAGGTTGTCACATTTCAGAATTTGTATTCTTCTGGTTTTTTAGTAATTGCGTTGTAATAAGTTAAAAGTAGCACATTGACTATAGAACCAACAGTGATCATTGAGTTCAACTAGCAAGCCTATTGCAGCCTACTATCAACTATGTACTACCTGTCTGCATTCCACAAGTGACAGTTGTTAGCTTTACATTTTACTTCATTCATTCATCACGTTTCAGTATCCGAACGAACCGATCATTTTTCACACTTTGCTATTTTCAGTAGACTGTTATGACCATACTACCGTATGACTGAGACTGTCTGACGGAAAAATTGAAAGTGATTTTTTTTGTTTCTTTTACTACGACATATTTTTAGACTGTCTTTTACGATTTGCCAGTAAGAAAAAATTTAAACTTTCAAAATAGTGTTATTGATTTTAATTATTTGTAAGCACTTTCAACGGAATAGAAGATAACTGAGGACCTGAAACTAGCCCATTCATTGATTTACAAAAAAGATTTTCTGGAACTCATCATGTCAGGAAAAGAGTAATAACAGACAACAAAAAAGTTTTAAAAACAAATTAACCATATTGAAAGCAAATTTTTACAGTTCTTTACTAATTTAAAAAAAATGTTTCAGGGTACAAATTGTTAGAGAAAAATATTTTGCCGCTAGTGCAAAGCCGACGTCGGTGAAGAAGGAAATCATCAACGCGGCCCATTACATAAGGAGTTCCGTGAATGGCCTGATGTTAATGGAACTTTTTTTAAAAGGGAAGAGACTAACATCAAGTGATGAAGCACACATTAGAAAAAAACTGATGGAAAAGGCGGAGGAAAACTTTTCACAAAAAATTGAAGAGTTAAAGAAAAAAGAAACTCAGATGAATGAAAAAAATAAAACCCTGAAAGCTGAATTGGCTACACTTAAGGATAGGTATATTAAGTTGGAGGTACTTTAAATAAAGATAAGATGCTATTTGATAGTAACAAAATCATATTTATGACACATTTAATATATGCTTTAATTTTTTGGTTGACAGAAAGAGATGTCAAAGAAAAGCCGGTGTACGTGCATGGAAGGTGAAGAAACTGACGAAATGGAAGATTCCTAAATACAGCAACTCTGCAGAGAATTACAGGTAATCAAATTGTATATGCAATTTTTTTAAACACATTTGAATGACTCTCTAGTTTGCAGACAACTGGGCTTTGTTGAGTAACCTTGACGTCAAAAGTTGTTATGAATGGTACTGTACCTTAACATGTATATTTTTTGTTACAGTTTAGTACACACAGCTCATCGTTCTTTCCCCTTCTTCTCATCACCTGACTTGAATACTCTTGACTCTCCACGAGTCTTGTCTTCAGAATTTCGTGAAACTGCGACGTGTTCTCATGTGGTGGTTTTACCCGGTCTCTTCTATTTCCAGTGATTATCATTAAAATTTAATTAACTGAGGTTCCACTTCCTTTTATACTTTATTCTACAGTCAAAATGTCTGGTAATTTCGCTAGATTTGTTGAAATTGGTAGAAAGATTGTTGCAGTGGGTCGTAATTACAGGTTAGTTTCGAACTCAGCTGTTTTTAAATACTAGTACAATGTCAGCTTTGATATGTTAAATACGTGTATTGAAAGCCAGTTATTTTACAGTCGCATAATTATTATTGATTACATGTCAACTTTTAACCATTGAATATAATATGCATGCTCTAATTACAATAATATTTATTTGGTTTTTTATAGGGACCATGCAGCAGAGCTTGGCAATGCTGTACCTGAAGTACCACTTTTGTTTATGAAACCAGCGTCATCTTATATTACTGAGGGGTCACCAATTAAAGTAAATTATTTATCCAGATATATTCAAGATTATCATTTACAAGATTCAAAGGTTAAGATTATTAAAATGGAATGCAAATGTTATTATTTCTATAGATTCCTAAAGGCTGCTCATCTCTTCACCATGAAATTGAATTAGGTATCGTAATCGGTCAAAAGGGCACTGATATTCCAGAAAATAAAGCAATGAATCATGTTGCCGGGTATGTTCTTGCACTTGACATGACCGCTCGTGACTTTCAGGTAGGTTTAATGCATAATTTTTATTTAGTTATACTATCATTAGCATGTCAAATGACTGACGATGTATAAAAAATATGTTTTACATATTTTTGTTTTAGAATGCTGCCAAAACCAAAGGACATCCGTGGGATCTTGCTAAAGGTTTTGACACTTCCTGTCCCGTTAGTAATTTCATTCCAAAGGAGTCCATCCCTGACCCCAACAACGTCACCTTATGGTGTAAAGTTAACGGAGAGATGAAGCAAAACGGCAATACTAAAGACATGATATTTCAAATTCCCTATCTGATTTCTTATATATCCCAGTATTTTACATTAGAACCAAACGATGTTATTCTTACCGGAACACCTGCTGGTGTTAGTGGAGTCAAAAGTGGCGACGTGATTCAAGGTGGACTGGGAGAATTAGTTCAGTTTGAGTTCAAAGTTCAACAAAATACCGGTGGTGCCCAATAGTATATTTAGCTGGTAAAATTAGTTATTATAATATTCTCTTTGGTTTTCAGATATCAAGAGTAGTCCCTAATTTTTAAGTGAAAGAAAATGTTTCGTATTGATTAAGTCTTATTCAGAGTCAACTAAATTGGATTTTTAGATTGTTAACGATAATAATTTGAGTATTAATGTTAGTATTTTATGTAAATAATCCATCACTAGTAATTTTATTGTGTACAAAGCTTTAATTCTCTGCAGATTTGAGTATAAATACTGTTATTGTCATGTTATCAATAGTCAAATAAATTGTTCAAATAAATGTTGGTGCCAAAGTCCAATTTTGCTTTATTCTTCAATCGGAAATATAATTTCGTTGGAAAGCATAATATATTTTTTTCAAGAAAATTCATTCATTTGAAAACTTATTAGTGCACAAGTAAAATGATTTTTAATTTTTCAAAATTTAAACAAATCGTGATAGGACATATAAAATCTTCGATACCAAGTGTGACAAAGGAAGTTGTTTCTAGATTATTGCATGCACCAAATGAAAAAGACTCAGTTGTCGCAAATGCATTTTATTTCATAAAGTTGTGAACAAAGACTTCTTTATTCTTACTTTGCATAATTATCAGGATTTCTGCACATTCAATAGAAACAAACGAGACTATAAAAGCAATGGAAGCGTCATTTAATATTTTATTTAAAGTTTGGACGTTCCAGAAGTCGATCGTATGGAAGTTAGCTTTCCACTGCTGTCGGAGTAGCTTCGATTTCTCTCATCCGAAAAATATCTTCATCTCCAAAAACTCTGTGGAAGTCAACCGTGGTTCCCAGCCCTCACCAATCCAACTTTTCAAGACTTTGTCTTATCTTTAGTCTTTAAGATTGGCTTGTCTGTTACATCTTCCATATAATTAAAAAGTGAGTTTAATTTTAAGTTACATAACTGAGATAAAAAAATTAGTATGTCTGTTTCAAATAATTCATCTCTACTTTTTAGATTGGGTTGAATTCATCGCAAGTCATTTCCTGAAAAACTGAATATCATCGGACAAATTGTATAACAGACCGCTGGAAAAGACATACAGGAGCAGTAACCCTCGGCCCCTTCAAAACCGAAATGGGACAAGAGCAGAGCACTCCGATTTCTACAGCTGAACTTCTTCAAGATGCTACTCTTCCACAAGAGGCTATTGTTTCCAAAAAGGATACTGTTAACAATGAGAAAAAAGATGCTGTTTCCAAAGAGGAACCCGTTTCCGAGAAGACTGTCGTGGCAGTTCGGGTATGATAATCATAAGCATATTGATGATTAATGATAGTGATAAATTATATTTGATATTTTTATCCCTAATTTTATTCTAATTTACTAGGAACGATCCCGAAGTGTAAGTCCAGCAGGGTTCAGGAACAGAAAGGTTGAGCTGAAGAATGGCTACTTGGTGGTGTCCGAAAAGGATCCAGATTCTGCTTGCACGTCCGTCATGGGAGACATGATAGATGAGTGGGAAAACGTGTACATGAAGCACCGAGACGACATTATAGACGAAAATGGATTCATTTCTACCCCACTTCACTGTGTCAAACAACTTGCAGCGAAGCTTAAGATGGAGGTGCATATCGAGCATTACATTTTGGACTCTCCGGATAAAAAGAATAACAAAACTTTGTACCGGGTAGATATTCTGATGGGACCATTGAGAGGTAGTCCGAATTTCTTTTGTGGCATGATACAATTTAATCTTAATGTTTATCTAATTTAAATGTGACTTACACCATATTTCAGGTTCCGGACAATGTACAAGGAAGCAATTAGCTAAACAACTTGCGGCGATTGACGTTTATGAAAAGCTACAGCTTCAGCAAACAGATCTGGGTTACCGGCCCACTCCAATGCCGAGATGTGCACTGCTTCCAGGCTGGAGGGTGGATGAGATGGTTTTCCCAACACTTTTCAACAAAGTGTGCAAACGGCAAAATCTTGGAACTCCAGTTTTCAAGCTTATACCCCCTCCTGATAACCACCCTGGGAAGTTTCTTGCAATTTGCAAAGTGGGGGAACATGAGACTCGTAAGGGTTTTTAATTATTATAGCCTAGTATATTTATAGCGTGGATAGAGGATATAAATATGTATTTTAACGTTGTCCAATAACTTATTTGTAATTTTTGAAGGAGGAGAAAATGATCATCCTTGGTTGGCGAAAAGGTTAGCTGCGAAAGAAATGTACGAGGTTATCACAGGACACGAGTTCAGGTTGAGGGCAACTCCAATAGGATGTGATGTCCTTGGATTTCCCCAGATGAGGCTCCTTGGATTTGATCCACAAATCACAAATTTGGTAAGGAATTCAGCTTGTATTCCCTTAAACCAAACGAATTAGTAGAAATCGACTTCACAAATGGGCTGTACTTATTTTGATGTATTTGAATTTGTAAACAGAAACGGAAATGGATGATGGATCATCGTATTCAGGACACTCAAATCGTGCTTCCAGCAGATGAGCCGGATGATGGAGAAATGGCTGATGTGGAAGAAGAATTTCAAAACCAGCAGTCCAAAAAGTTCAAGCTTTGTGACTTCCCAGAGAATTTTAAAATCACGTTCAACCAGCTTCATGAAAAGGCTATACCAAATTTGAGGGTTACGGCAATTCCGACGACCGATCAAGCTCCCGGTCCTTCAGATTTGGTAAGGAAATTCGTGGCATGTAACAACACCCTTCAAGAGGAAGGATCAGCAAATTTTAGGGTGACAATTCGAAGTGGAAACAACAACACCTTTCCAAAGGAACAGTCAGCGAATTTTCAAGTGACAGTTCACACTGGGAACAACAACTTCGAGGAGAATCGTCGCCAGGTGGTACAGTCATTATCATCATCAATGCTACTTCCTACTACTTCTCGTGGATTTCGCGCTGGGTCCTCAGATCCACACTTTTCATGCAAGCAGGAATCAATTTTGGATGGCGATGATGACGACTTTGAATATGGCGATTTCAATAGTTCTGATGAGGAAGCACTGCTTGGTTAGAATTGTTGCTGCTGCACATGCTGAAACCATGCCATTCTTTAATAATTGCTGGTATTTTTATTGTAAAAGTAATGAAATTTTCAATCATTGTTAATATTTTTAGATGAATTAATGAAGTACTAGTTTGAAAATGGTGTGAGGTATAATTCAGTCTAGAGTACTTTTTCACGCACATTTGTTTTTTGTCTGATGTAGTTTTTATAAAGAGTTTAATGAATTTTGTTGAAATTGTTGTGCGTTATGTTTTTTTAATTAATCAGGCAATAAACTTTTTATTAGAAATTAATATTATGTTTGATATACAAAATGGCAATTATTTGTTATGAATTATAAAATGCACAATAAACGAACGTGAAAAAACAAAGACTTTTGCATTTTTACGGTGACCCATTGAGAAATGATATTTGAAATGTAGCCCCGGCAATGTGCTGACTGATGTACAATGTAAAAAGATGAAAGTAAACATTTTCATTTCGAACTTTCACACATGCTATTGTTCAATAGTGAGTTAAACAGTTAATTGTCTTGCTGTTTCTAAATTGAAACAGAACCCATAAGCAACAAATTGCTGAAAACTGTGTATCGTAGTTAAAGAGAAAAGTATGACTGTGCTGACTAGATGTCTTGTGAAATGTAGCATTTTAAAAACTGCAGTTTCAAGAAGTTATTCACTGTCGTCATGCATGAAAATTGCAGTTAAACCACAACATGCTCAAAAGGAGGCTTCAATTGAATCAATTAAAAGTAATTACAGATCTTCCAACAAGAAGAAGAATGACAACGAAGTTCCTGCTGGTGGCTGGCTTTTACTGGTAAATATAAACGTTCCTGGGTGATTCTAACTTCATTACAAATTATAAATAAATTCAAATTCTATTTTATTATTTCAGGTAATCCCGGTTAGCACATTAGCACTAGGAGTATGGCAGGTGTACAGGTGGCGTTGGAAGTTAGGGCTTATCGAAGAAATGAGACTGAAGTCTATTGCCGACCCTGTTCCATTACCTGACGAGTAAGATAATATTTCATTTAAAAGTTTTCAAGTAAAAATACATGTTTGAATGTTAATATAATTTTTTTTTGTATCAAGTCCTGTCGAAGTGGAAGGATATGAATATAGAAAGGTTAGTGTAAGAGGAGAGTTTGATTATTCAAATGAAGTTTTGATGGGTCCGAGATCATTGATTCGATACGAAGATCGTTCAGGAGATATGTCTCGTGGTCTATTTTCGCCGGGATCATCAAGCAACAATGGATATCATGTGATTACTCCATTTAAATTGGAAGGCAGAAAGTGAGTAACTTTTTAATTTTCTATAAAACTGATCTGAGTTAATTTTTCGTACACATTAAAAAAATGTCATTCTTTTTGGTTTCCCTTTTTAGTGAAAGTATACTAGTCAACAGAGGTTGGATCAGTTCACGGAATCCTAAAAAATTCAAGCATGTAGAAGGTCCAGTTCAAGTAGTTGGAATCGTTAGAAAAAATGAAGATCGTGCGCCATTCATGACTAAACATAAACCCGGTCAAAACTTGCTTACATACAGGTACCATCCTAATAGCCTTAAAATTGCATCTATGAATTATTACATGTAAATTATTGGACCATTTTTTTGAATTGCAGAGATGTGCCTACGATGTCCCGACTTTTAAACACTAATCACGTGTTTCTGGATTTGCATTCAATTGAAGGTGTTGACTTTTCAAAAGCACGTGAAGATTCAGTTCCAGTTCCTCGACAAACCAGAGTGACGTTGAGAAATGAGCATGTCAGTTACTTTGTTACGTGGTTTAGTTTATCTGCGATCACTACATTTATGTGGCACAGAAGATTTATACGTGGTCTTAATCTGTTATAATCGCAATAGTCCTAATTTATTATAAAGTAGCTTTAATAACATACTTATTGAATGTTACAATAGCGTCATTAAATTATATGGAGAAGTTAATATAAAACAGTACTCATGCAATGATGATTTATTTTTAAAATATCTTGGTCAAAAAAATTAAGAATGATTAATAATGAGACATTTGATTTCATAATGCACGGTCATTTCATTGTTAGAATGTAGGAACAGCAGCACAAGTACGCAATCGGTTGAACTGATTATCAAGAAGTGGATTTCTAGAAATGATAACCGGAGTAGAAGGGTCAATATCAGGTTTCACATAAGTTCCCATCATCATTTGGCTTGCATAACCCAACGCTTTCGTGTCTCCTTGCAAGAATCCAGGAGCGGTAGGAACTGTCAATGGGCATGTAGTAATTTGAGGATGCGAAGTTACTTCTGTTTGAACTGTTTCACGTAGACTTCGTGTCCATTTTGTCAAATCATTCATAACATGGGCGAATGTTTTCCCACGTAGTGCCAGTGGACTTGTTACAATTCTCTCTTGATTGTGCGAATCCCTTTTAACATATCAGTTATATTAATAGCTTCATACCAACTTTTCATATCCTATTTCATAAACACTAATTTAAAAAATATACTACCATGTAAAATTTTGTACTCCAACATGTCGCAGTAATCTTTCATCGGGTATCATGCTACTACACCAGGAATAAGGGATAGGCACCGTGTGGTAAACGGTTTGAAGACACATTTCATCTTTTGAACCAAATGCAGTTACAACCGTGACATTTGTCCAGGTATCGTCGTAAATACATTCTAGACGTGTAATTTAAATACAAATATAGCGAATTTAATTCATAAATGAGAACAACTCCTAATTATATTTTCGGTTACTTTTAATTTACCTAATGTCAAGTGATCACCAGGAAGAAGTTTTCTTTCGTTTTGTAGTGGTCGAGGGTTTTGAAACATGAAGTCATAATTGTCATCTTTGATTATCCATGGAAGCTCTTTCCCGTTTCTGTAATGATGCAGTTTGCTTTTCCTTCCTGTGAACAATGCAAACAAGTAAGCATATCAATTTAAGTGCAATTATTGCTCCGCGATAGAATGCCGTATATATCTGTGTTATTACCTGAACCATGGGTGTGAGTGTGAACGGCAAAAACATCGATTCCTTCCCTTGGAAACATGGCAGATGTGCATTCAGGGCTGCAGTGTGGTGCCATCCTAAACTGTTCGGTTCCAGGGGGAATTATTACAAGGCCAAAAAAGTCCCATTGGAGAATAATTGCACTTCCTTCTTGTGGCCTGTAACAGAAAGCGCACAACATCGAAAAATGTATTTCGTAAGTTAAAAGCATAACCAACAAATAATGGCTTTTCGAGAAACACCTTAATCTAGGCGTGTATACTGCTTCAATTCCAGCAGTCAACGTTATTCCACCCGATGACTCAGGGTTGTCATAATGACTTTCCAGCATGTAGTATTCATCTTGAGTTTCCATAAATGGAAACCCTACGTGGTCGGGTAAAACAAGGGGCTACGAAAAATATAAAGGTTGAATTAAATTATTGGGATAACATTGATAATTGTGTGTTTCTTTACCCTGGCACCGAGAGCCCAAACGTAAACCATTGTTCGACAAAAATTAATTGGAATTATGTTGTGGTCATTGAAGTAGCATTCTTCTCCTTGATAAGAAACAAGGTGCTCAAATGTAGCACGTAGGTTTCCACCAGGTGGAACTAAACAGCGATAGATGGAAAAATGATGGGTATGTTTTACGGCAACATCATGAGGGTCTTCCTGAACAACGTTAAACTGCAAACAATAAAACAGAGATTGGTTGATTGATTTTGCATCAACGCCAGATAAGAAAGAAAGTTGTTAGTTTGGACATGACAAGGCATATTGGTCATGAAACAAATACCTCAATGAGATGATGTTTCCTTCGAGGTGATGTGGGGGCCTTGTGAATACTGCACCAGTATGTAGTTGGTTTAGCAGGTAAAGTAAAATTTCGTTTTACTGCTCTCCACCTCGGCAAATTAACGGATGATGGTGCTGGATGAACGACAGGGTCCAAAAGATAAAGCTTATATGACCCACGGTTTTGATGATGGTAGTCTAAATTGTCTGTTTCTCCGAACGACCAAAGTAGAAAGACGAGATCCTCCTGAAAAAAATACAGATTTTCATTTAACATACATTCGTATACTTTTTTATTCATATTTTTGGTTTTAAGACTTGCTGTAATTGGATAATCTTCCGAGTCACAGGTGTCGATAAGCCTTGAAACAAGTATGCTTGTCTTTCCAGCCAATTCCACAGATCCCAGAAGATTCCAGTCTTGCTTGTTATCTGCCACCAATTCTCGGTGACAGTCTGCATGAAAATCCTATTAAATTCAAAGCATGTATATAAATACATAACTCTTGATTTTATTCAAAGAAAATATTTTGATTACTGAAGCGTTATAGTCGTTTAATTTCATGTACTCAAAAAACGTACCGTAATGTAGGGTCGTTGGTCGGGATTAACGCCTGCCACAACCATGTCAGCATCTTTCATCTTCCCATCTTTACTAAATCCGAATCCGACCCAACCGTTTGTTGCAACTGTGATATTAAATATCATCATTCGGTTTCTCCAGTCGATTGTCCATTCTAAAAGATACTCTCTTCGGCCGTCAAGAAACTCTTTTCCGTGAAAGTCTTTTATCACTGTGTCCATTGTTGGGGCTGCAGCGGAGATCGCACTTGTTAAACATGTCAACGCCCACACCAAAGAATATAACATGGCAAAATTTCGGAAAAACTTCTTCCGAAATTCAAGAATACAAGTATTATAGGTTAAAAATATAATTACGACGACGTAATGTTAACCAAGTTGGAAGTACTGGATACAACGTTCAAAGTAAACTTCGAAAGTTAACTGGATTCACCTTCTCTTCCGCTGAAAACACACTGAAGCACTCTTAAATCGTGATTGTTATTGTATTCGTTGTAAGTGTTGTAACTGTAACATAACTGCGATTCTTTTAAGAAAAGTGGTTGTCTTGTTCTTACAACGCATTAAAAGCAAATAAAAAGTATATTAAACTTCTTTTTGACTGATTCCCTATTGACCCACTTCAGTGATGTCAAATTGCTAAAACAGACGAGAGAACAAAGTTTGAAAAATGCTTGTTCAATAAAAATGCATAAGTATTTACTTGGCTATTCAGAATGATATGAAAATATGCAACTATGCAAATGTTTTGTATGGAAATATTTTGAAACCACAGCTCTTTTAAGCTCACATAATGTATGAATGTATGAAAACACATAATGTTTTAAGTAGGCGTTCCTTATGGGGAAATCATAATTCGCGATTTGAATATTTTGAATTTAAGTGGTACTGAAATCCGATGAAGCATTTTAAAGTATCTCAAGAATTCATGATATAGCATATGAATCTATAAGCTTATCTCGTATCATTCATTTTAATAAGTACGCCACTCGGATCCCCATGTTCGTTAGAAGACCAGATTATTACGTAATTGATCAAGTTACAATCATACGAATAATTACTTTTAGCACTATGGTGTAAATAAATAGGAAGCTGAGTTTTACAGGGAACCAAGAAAGGACAAGATTTATTGAAGTAACAATCATGTTTGAAAAATGACAATAACAAGCTGTACGGCTGGAGTTGTCAAGTTACAAGAAATGGAGAAGTTTGCTGAGCTTCTGGTTGGCGTGCCCAGAATAGGCCATCCCGGTAAGAAAGGCTAGCTTGTGAGCGTACTGACAAGGAGCTGGCACAGCAATGGTCCCGGACCAGTTGAAGTACATGTGGCAAAGCTTGTACGTGATGACCTGGATTCGGTCTGGCTCCATGTTGCTGTCATCGTGAAGGACGTTGTAAGAGCAAGGGCTCACGGTCCCTTGTCTGGCGGCACAAGAGATCAAATAAAAGTCCATCCTATTCAAAGAGAGAAACATAATTATACAATTAAATGCATTGCATTTTAGAAATTACAATCACGGAGAATATTTCAGTGTCCAATTGATTTGCTTACCGTTCTGGCAGAGTGACTACAGAATCCACCACACATCCTGGTGGCGGGTTGTCGTAACCTTGTGGCTTTGCCAGGATAACCCGAGTGTTGATTCGTTTGCTCACCACGATGAACGTTAGATTTGTTGGAAGCTGACCTGCGGCCTGGTACACTTTCACCAGTTCTTTCTGTTATTATGGGGGGGGGGAATAAACACGTATTGTTTAGTTTTCCTTTGCCATAAATTAAAAATAAGGATGCATGCATAAATACGTCGCTTAAATTACCTGAACCTCCTTGATTTCCACATCATAAACATGCTGGAGTTGCCCTTCGCCAACGCCATCGCGGTACACGATAATTCGCTCCGGCAGAACACCATTATTCTCCTCCTGATACGCCTTCAGACATTCTGTGTGAATAGAGAAATGTAATCAGTTTAGTGTTAGTACAATAGTTAGTCATCCTCATAAAATGAGGAAAACAATTTGTTATCACTGTTTACTTACTGGCCATGTCTGTTCGCATGTTCTGAGCCAAGTCATTGTTGGTGTGGAAGGTGGAGGTGGTGCTGAAATACTTCGTGAATTGGTGGGATAGGGTGGCCACCATGGCACCGATACTCCCTCCTTTGCTCCCCTTTGCCCCATGGTACACATCAAAGCCAACAAACATTGTGTTTTTGAGTGGCAGCTTAATAGTCCAGGGCTCTCCTCCCAT